>JACEIK010000311.1:332525-438350 GCA_018107945.1 Datura stramonium | reverse complement strand
GAAGTACTTTTTTGATAAGCACTTTTGAGAAAACTATTTCTCAACATAATCCAATTTTAAAAATTGGTCTAAATAAGCTAATAGCTAGCATACCCCTTAATATTCTTTTAAGAAAAATAATTTTTAAAAATAACAGGAATATAACTGTAATATCCCGGAAACCTAAAGATCAGACCCAGGAGGAAAACGGGGAAAAATCTATAAAATGGCACGTTAGTTGCAGAATTAGTCGTTGGACGACTTGTGAGGAGACCCCACAAGTCGTCAGGTGGATCGCGGGGATGCCTGGGGGAAGTAAAGGATTGAGGTCCCCATGAGTGAGGGAACGACTTGTGGTCAGCCACCATGAGTCGTCATGTCAATGTGGGGTGGAGTTGGAATATTTATAGGAGGATTGTCCAGTGTACTCAACGGAAGGGACCCCACGAGTCGTGGCCAGTCCCAATAATTTGTGAGGTGAGTCGTGAGCAAGCAGGTTGGATTTTATTGGAAATTAAGCCAATGTACATGACGGGAGATGGAAATGAGTCGTGACCAGTGGCAACGGGTCATTAAGTCACCTGTTGCGAGCCCTAAAGGATCATTTGACCAGTGCACTTGGCGAACGACTCGACGAGTCGTTGCCCATCCTGACGAGTCGTCAGGTCACCGTTAGGGTTAGCTGGCAGTGTTTTCCTGCGAATTCAGTAAGGGTCTTTTCATAATTCCTAAGTTCCTAAGACCTATACTACGTCGTTTAAGGCTCATTTTAGTGGGTTTTAAGCAGGGGAAAACCTATTCTAAGCCATTCTCCCATACATGCAAGTTTGAAGGTTTGAAGAGGAGATTCAATGCAAAATATCAAGGTTTACATTGGAATCTTAGCTTGGGCAATTAGAGGGTGTTAAAATTCACCATTTCCAGATATGTAAGGCTATGAGTGGGTGTCTTCTTCCACACCCATGCCCAATTCCTATCAAAATGTGATAAATTACCTATGATCAAGTATGGGATTTTACCCAATTGCATAATTCTTCAATCTCTATCCATGGGTATGATTAGATTGTATTTATATGGATGGATTATGAAGCTTTGGCGGATTCTAAGTTGTTTTTCCTTATAAAAATTGTTTTCCAAATTTTGAATCTAAAATGCTCATAGATGATGAGTTCATAAAAGAAGTGATTTATGACAAATGTATGATGATGAAAGTCATGTTTCTAAAACTACCCATGATTATGTTATTGTTTTCAAAATGAATTGATTAGATCCAAGTATGATAAAGCTTTGGGTGATTCCCACATGTTGATTTAAAGTGATGATTTTCCCGACATAAGCTTACCACATTGTTTAAAGTGAAATTTCCCAATTTTTATTATCAATTCTAGCTTGTGGTATGTTGAGTAGATAAATATACAAAGTAGCTTACCACATGATTTGGAGTAGATGCTCCCAGTAATTATTGAGCTTGTGGTATATTTCAAAATAAAGCTTCTCATATGCATGAATTTATAATTGAGATGTATGACAATGTTGAGCTTCATATCCATATGATGTCTAATCTATGCATGATTCCATTATAAGATTTGTCAATAGACAATGTTGAGATTCATTTCATATGATGTTAAGTTATGCATGATTCATCTTGAGCTTCATCAAGGGACGATGTTGAGCTTCGTCAATAGAGAATGTTGAGCTTCGTCAAGGGACGATGTTGAGCTTCGTCAATAGATAATGTTGAGCTTCGTTATATACGATGTAGAGCATTGCATGTTTTTGGGAGAAGATTCTAGCACCTAGTGGGTTAAGGGTCGATTACCCTATGCCCCAAAACTACGTGCCAACATAGGTTGATACTATTATATTATTGGGACCTCCCTTGTGAGCTATCCCCGACCCGATTGGCTCTTCAACTTGATATTGATATCATGGTATCTTCCATCGCCCTGGCAAGGTTATGGATGGCTCTACCCACTTGAGTGTGATAGTTGAGACCACGTAAGCTCTATCGTGGTATGTCAGTTAAGTGACGAGTCTCCCACAATCTATATCATTTAGATTGCATATTCATTACTCATGATGATTACCTTATGCATGCATGTTCTAAAAGTAAGGTTTGACTCAATGTTCAGCTTATGTTGTAAAGCTAAGCATGGTCATGTCATGATAATATTTCGATTTCAGAATGAATTCATATAGCCCTTCTACTATACTTGAAAACTTGTGATATGCATGAAATGTTTTAAATGATTTACTTTACTAAAGAGATTTTACTTACCTTGCATACTCGGTACATTCCACGTACTGACTGCATACTTTCTATGCTGCATTGTTTAATGATGCAGGATTCAGTTCTCAGGTTCAGCCTCGCTTGTAGTCGCTTATCAGAGTTAGCACTTGTGTGATTGGTGAGTCCTCATCTTTCGAGGACTATACTTTCAACTTCATGTCATACTTCAGTTTGCGTGTTGCTGAGTTAGTTGGGGGTTTTGTCCGATCAACTCGTCTAGACTAGAGGCTTTTCAGACTTACGTATGCGTTAGCTTCGGATGTTATTCTGATGTTATGTTGAATTAGACTTCCGCTGAGTTATATTGATGATTTTCTTTAGTTTATCAAATGAGTTAGTTGTACGCTCATGCCATGGGCCGACTTGGGGTCTTTTGGGGTCCCTTGTCTCGTGTCTACGATCTGGGTCTATGCTTGGATCGTGACAATAACTTTTATGGTGGTACAAAAATAAATCAATTTTATAAGTGGTTTTCAATCTCATTGCTCTATGGATCGCAAACCTCACCTATCTTATCCCAACCTTATTATATTTCCTACCTTATATATACTCTTAAAATAATATTTTTCTATTTACTTGCTAAATATAAAAAGATAAACAAAAAAATTACTTATTCTTTTTAAAAAAATTCTCTTTCGTACCAAACACGTACTCTAAATCTAGTTATTATCACGGAGATGAAACTGTCAACTGTCTAAGTCTGAGGCATAACATAGATTAAGAGAATTAAGTAACTTTTTCGTCATTTGAGTTATTATTTTATTGATCTAAAAGGCCTCAATTAATAGTTGAAAACGAGTCCTCGTTTCTGCTCGTCTTTTCTTTCTTTTATTTATTTATTTTTTATTTCTTCCTGTTTTGAATAATGATAACAATGCTTCATGAAAATTAAAAGTTATTTTTTGGAGGTAATTTTGTATTTGGTGATAATGTATACCCAACTACCTTATTTTTATTACTAAAGGTTCAGCGCATAAGCAAAATAAATTTTCTACTTAGAGATAATTATTTTAAATTGATGCAATGAGAATTTTGTCGCATGATTTAAGAAAAAATGTTATACAATTATAGGATATTCATCAGATTTTAAAGCAAAAAGGAAAGAAAATATTGTGATTAATAACATATATAGCTCAATCAGGCGGACCATGTTCCACCTCAGCAAAGCAAAGCAAATTACTTTTTCCAATTTTACTCTTAATACTTAAGTCACTCTAAAAAAATGAAAAGAATGATCATTGTATGTTTTCAAAAAATACCTTTAAATTAATAGGGTTATATTAATCAAATTGTAACCCCTATTAATTTTTTATTAAATAATATGTAAACCTTATCCTAACAAGTAAAAACGAACGAAGAGAGTATTAGTTATGACACTTACGGGTTTTTAATAGCGAAAGTGGATTTGCAGCAGTCATGACTCATGTCATTGGTTGTTGGAAATTCTCACGAAATGAATGAACTCTCTTTATCCATAATATAAAAATTTCTCTAATTGATATAAAGAATTAACCCTAACCCTGGCCATTTTTTGGTTTTTAGCATTCTTCTTCCAACATTCATAGTGATATATTTATAGACAATATTAGGATTAAGAGTTGGATTATGTAATGAACTGTTTAATTAAATAGCACCTTTATGGGTGTATTAGACCCAAAAGCTATTTTTTTTTAACATCTCCCACTCACAAATAAGGGAGTGCTCAAGCTTCAGTAAGGTAAGAAAAACATATTATCCTTTAAATTCTCTTGCATTATTTCATATAGGATAAATAGGTCGTGTGATTGACATACTATGAGAACACTTTTCTGTACATCTGTTAGAAATATATAGCCTCTCTTCATCGTCATAAAAATCATCAAGTCGATCATAAAAAGTATGTTCAGTGTTATCATGCCTTAGCCTTGGGGGACATGGCTGGCACCCGGTGCCTCTTGGCCCGAGCAAATTATATAACACCTGTAGACAATATGCAAGTAAAATGGCTTGAAAAGGCTACCTAACGACATCAAACAACCATACAATAACCATCCGAGAAACAACTGTCTAACACATATGTATATATAATATAAGGCCAACAAAGTTATACACCGACAACACTATCAATAGGGCCAACAAGGTGTAACACCCCAAATATTCCCTAGGTCAGAATCGAGGCTTACAATAGAAAACAACAAGAAAATAATACTAGAACCAAACAATGAACCTCAGTACAGTTCATTTTAGGGTCCAACGGATCGTTGGAAGTGCTCGTTGTTTCATTACTAGAAAGTTGTCAGAAATTTTCCCAGAACCCACGAGGGGATTATACAGACCGTGGCTTGATTGGATGGGTCGTTATTTGTGGTCGTTGAATCAGATTAAGAAAATTTTGAAGGAAGAATGTGGGAAACCAATGGATGGACTAACGGTTCGATGTTTGTTACCACGGCCCGTTGGATGGGTAGTTGGTTCTGCTAGTTTATTGAAAATCTTGGACTAAGTTCGGAACCATTCTAGGTATATGGATAGACCTGAGCCAGTGAATTTACGGAAGAAAGGTGTTAAGATTAATTCTTAAGTATAATAAGTCCATTACATGCAAATTATGGTCATAAGAAATCTCTAGCACAAAGTTGAGTTGAGAGCCTTTTTACCGATTGAGTGTTCGTACAAGTTCTCACAAGGATCAACTTCAAACGACCATATCTCTCATTTTACAATTTTTTTTGGATGATTCAGCACCTCAAACCGAAGCCCTTGAAGTCTTCTTTCCAACTTGCATCAACCAGAGTTCCTAATAAAAAGTTATGAGCAGTTTAGTTCTGCAGCATGTATCAACGGACCTCAGAACGGGCCGTTGTAGCAACCAACGACCCGTCCTGTTGGTTATTGGAACTGCCAGTTCCAGTTATTTTGGCAGTGTGGGGGTATTTTGGTAAACTCCTATGCTTATTACTCCTAAATGATGTTGTTTTGGGCTTCCTTAAGGTCAGATTAAAGGGATTAACCTAGCCTAAATCCTCACCCTCTCCAAAAGATCAATAGTTGGATTTTTCTCCAAAAGATCAATGGGCCGGATTTTCCTCAAGAAAGGAGCTAGGGTTTTTCTTCAACCTCTTCGTCCCTGGACTCCTTCAAGGAAAGTCAAGGGATCATCAACCCGTGGTATGTAGGTTTCAAATGAGTGTTTTTCCTTTCACACTCATGCCTATTCTCTATTAAATTATAAAAATTCTATCAAAAATCTAATGGGGTTTTAAGTCAATTCTTGTGAAAATTTTATGATTTGTTAATGGGCTATCATGATTTATGATTTACATCATATTTTGTGAATTTTGATCAGATTTTACAATTATTTTACTTATAGAATTATTGATTTCGATTTCTACCTAATTAAGCCTAATTATGCATGCTCTATGATAAATCAATTTATTATCTATGCTTCAACTGTTGACATTTGCAAAACCCAAATTTTCTTGATTTATGATTTGAAATATGGATTTATTCAAATACCCATTATGATTTGATGATTTTCAAATTATATGTATGATCTAAGGCATGCATGAAACCTATGATTTTTTAATTATGTTTCTCGGCCGACTATCTGCCTTGTTTCATGGCTAGTTCAATGATTACAATAATGTTTATAATTATCATTATTTAACTAGCCTATGAACTCATGGCTATTATACTATGAGCACTATATATGTTTTGGGAGTAGTATCGAACACCGAGTAGGTTCAGAGCCCAGATTCTGCCTCAGATCTCATAAACTACGTACCCCTATAGGTATGTTGGGACCTCCCTTGTAACTGTCCCCTGGCCCCATTTTGGCCCCTTCCCATGTGTGATTATGATTACGATTGTATTACGAATATTTTGTAAATCTTGAGCCTTATGTTATATTACGATATTTATGTTATGAGCATGTTTTCCTACTCTTATGATCATTTATGAGTTTTTATATATTTTAAATATCCTTTTTAGTTACCTTGCATACTCGGTACATTTCATGTACTGACCGCATACTTTCTATGCTGTATCATTTCATGATACAGGACCTAGCTTTGAAGCTCATCCCTGTCAGTAGTTCATTTAGAGTTAGCTATCATCCCTTGTGGTGAGTCCTCACGTTCCGAGGGCCATATGTTCATACCTTGATATTTTTTTTGTTTCATTTTTCCCAGTTAGTTGGGGATGTTGTCCTATCAACGCATCTGATATGATAGAGGCATTCAGACATTTTGTAGTACTCAACTGATATGTATGTCTAGTACTTTTCGCTTATCATGCTATGTTATGTTACGTTTATGTTTTCACAATATTGTATGTTCTATATTTCACCTTAAGTGATATGAATTTAGATGTATTCTTATGCCATGGGTCGACTTGGAGTCTCTCGGACTCCTTGTCCCGTGTTATGATCCAGGTCATGACAAACTTGGTATCAGAGCCATAGGTTTGAAGTGTCATAGGGTGTCTTAAAGCTGCGTTAAGTAGAGTCTTTTTCATGGTTGTGAACCGTGCCACACTTATGAAGAAGAGGCTATGAGATGTTTAGGAAATTTGTTCCCTCCTTTAATGATCTATGTCGTGCGATGAAAAGTCTCCCTATTCTTATAACTCGTGCTATGCGCGTGTGCAGAAACATGTCTTCTAAGAACAACGATGGGAGTCAGCCAGTGCCACCAACTCCAATGGATTCTATGCAAGTGTCTGATGTGGAGCTTGGAGCCGCTCTCAGAGTTTTGATGCTAGCTATGATAACCCAGCCTAACAAGTAGGCTATCGCACTATTGAGCCTTACCGAGGAGACAACAACTACTAGGATTCAAGGACTCATGAAGGAGAGCCTGCCGGACGTTGGTGACTCGAGTGTGGTTGGGGAGTGTAGAGGGAACAGGAGAGGAAACAAGAGGCCCAGGTACGGAAACCTTAAGAGATCCCAACAAGGGTCGAGTAGTGGGAGTCATTCTCAAACCCGTCAGAAGTCTCTAGCCCAAGCTCGGGGATACAAGCCCCAAGTGAGGGAGATTACTTACCCAAATTGCAGGCGTTGCGGGAAGCACCACTGAGGAAAGTTCTTGGCAGGTTCAAATGTTTGTTTTCATTGTGGCCAACTCGGTGATAAACATAGGGATTGCACTTCAGCCAAGCGAGATGGTCAGAAAGGCCGTGCTCCAAATCCTCCTCCATCAGCTCTAGCAAATCGCCCACCTCAGCAACATAGGTTATCAAGAGTGAGTGGCGGTCAACCTCAGATGTAGTCTCAGGTATGTTATATGTTATTCCCTCGCACCTATCATGATTGTTAGTTTCGAGAACTACTGTAATAGGTACAAATCCTTGAGCATTTTAAGATGAGATCTATCACATGGAAGGTGAGGAAATTATAGGTTACGGGCCCAGTCATGTCTTGAATTTTCTAATAAGGAAGTTCTACAGATAGAATTCAGGGGTAGTCCCTCCTTTCTTCTTTAGATGTTCCCTTACGTATCACTTGATGTTACGCCCGACTCACGCTTACGTTCAGAACCCTATGATGGTAGGCAACCCCGTCCGTCCGCGATCCCAATACTAACCATTCCATTTTATGTCATGACCCTCATTATGTATGTGAACTCATGACTCTTATCATGCTCAACCCTGTGAATTCGGTTCCCAAGATTCGTTCTATTGGCTCATAAGATGGTGCCATATCAGGTATATGCCGAGCTTAGACTTCCTATGCGATTCGTGCTCATAATTTCCTTACTCTAAGCCCTATGAATATTTCCCCATGATGGAAATGATGGTTAAAATATGTACGTTCAGGATAACCCCCTATCCCTGCCATAAATGTTAGGTATGTAGAACTTTAGGAACCACAGTTATCGGCCAAGCCTTGAAGTGTAACAACCCACATGGTCATTTTGTGACTTTTGACCCATTTCCCTAGTTTGAACATTTTTGTATCTTTATTTTACTATTTATGACTTGCAAAGATGTATGGCACCATTCCCGAGATAATCCAATGAAGATTTGATAAGATTTTTGGCTTTTGGAAGGTTTGAAGTTTGAGAGGTTTGACCAAAGTCAACATTTAACGTTAATGAGCTAAAATTTGGATTCTAAAAGCTCTGTTAGTTTCGGATGGTGATTTACGACTTAGTTGGATAGTTTGCATGGATTTCGAGGTGTTTGAGAGTGATTTGAACTTTTGGTTGAATTTATGAGCTTTAAGGAAGCTAAGTTTGACCACGGTCAACTTTCGATCAAAACGACCTCATATCAGTGATTTGATGATTTCAACAGGTTTGGAATGTGTTTTATGATCGAATTGCATGTTTGGTTTGTGACGGAGGATTTTGGATGAGTTTCGGGTGGATTCGAACATTTTGTGTGTTTAGCATAATTTTAAGCATAAAACGTGACAACTTAGAGGTTCATTTTTAGTTTTTGAGATCCAAAAATTATTCCGAGGCTTTCAAAATTCTTATCATGAATTATAGGAGTTATCTTAAAGGTTTGGTACAATTTCAATAAGTCAAGATGAGGTTTTATTACAAAAGATGAAATAATTCTTGAACGAGAAAAAATGATGTCTGACTGGAAAAATGATCACCAAATGGAGTTTCGATTGAAAGATTAGATCTTTATCATTATTTGGGAACTATAGGAAAAAGAATCGTCGTATTTTGAGTTCGTATGATGAAGTTATGGATATTTTAGTAAAAATTAAAGTTACTGGTGCAGTCCTATTGTCACGCCTTGAGCCTACGCCCTGGACGTAAGGCGGTTCTTGAAGCCACAAGTGACCCCAAGTCAACCCCTGGTCTATGATATACTAACATTATGAGTAAACATGCACAACGGAACTTATAAATAACAACTTTATCAGTTTAAGAAAATATAAAGACTGGAAGTAATATATCTGAAATACAATTCTGAAAGACACGTCTGGTTTGGAAGCCATCTACTAAGGAGTTGCTGGGACAGGTCCCCAACTAACTTTAAGTCTAAACAAAACCATAACTAAATGAAATAAATAAACAAGGCTCTCGAATGATGAGGACTCACACTTTGATCTGCTGAAGTAGAATGCTCTGAAACTGAAGTAACTATCTAAGCTGAACCTGAGAACCTGCAGCTGTATCATGAAATGATACAACATGGAAAACCTGCGTCAGTACTTTGAATGTACTAATTAAGTGGGAGAGACATACTAAAAATAAAGTCTGAACTGAAATGACATGCCATGATCGACAAGTAACTGAACTGAACTACTGATATAATCTTAAATGGTCAAGACGACCCTATCTGATGGTCATGGACATGCACTAAGTCTGAAACATTGAATCTGAGATATTGTACTGAATTGAGCTACTTATTCTGAAACTGGACTGGACTGACTAGTGGGAGAGTCTATAACCGACATTTAACCACGTGAGCTAGACATGGAGTCCGATGTATACACCCCACTGGTGGGACCCAATATACCTTGCCAGGGTATAAAGGCATGAACTGAGTGATCACAAAAATATATCTGGGGACAATTAGGCCAAGTAATACTGAAACCTACGCTAGCGACGAAGTTCTGGGAACCTGGGTGCACTGGAACCCCGACCCACTAGGTTCTAAGTTCTACTCCCATCGGAACACTTAAACTGAACTACGAAGCTGATAGCTCGAAACTGGGGCCCAAGACTAGTCAGGGACGAATAACTGCATATACCTTGAAAGCCTTATCGGATCAGATTCTGAAACTGGGTTCTGAGACTAGTCAGAGCGGCTTATCTAGAAGCGTCGTAACCGTCTACAAAACAACTAATAATTGAACTGGGTTCCTGGGGTTGGTCAGAGTTATAACTGAATGTCATGACTGCCTAATGGACCAATTAACTGAAATATGAATCTGGGTCTGAAAACTGGGAGGCACCGCTGACACCTCAAAAATAAACTGAAGTCCAACTGATCAGTTGACATTTTTCTGAAAGATATTGAAGAGACTCTACGTTCTAACTGGTCTGAACTACTAGAAGCTAATAGAGAACTCAACTTATCTCAACAATATGCGAATTACATAATATAGAGAAATTTCTAGGATTCTAGGAATTTCATTCAATAGGGCTAACGTCATTCTCATTAATGGAATATCTACTCCACATGTATAAATTTATAGGAAATTCTAGAAAATTCAGCCCATAGAATTCTTCATTCACTAAAGGAAATTTGATACGCAAAATTCATAACTCAAAAGTTAGGGCTTAGATTTACTTATATATAAACACTGACAAATTGAGAGGAATTTATGGGGACCATATCAACAATATACATGAACATCGTTCTAAGTGAAATCAATGAGAATAACGGGTGAAATCACGAGAATAATCCAAGAACCTTCACTGGAAATCAAAGTGGGAACCAGAAGAAATTGAGGGGGGATCTGGGGGCACAATGGAAGAACAATCCCTTGCTAAAATCCCACATACCCGATGAAGAACCCACGAAAATCTGAAATTAAGGAGAAGAAAGCTTCCCTAGTTCTTGCTTGATAAATCTTAAGAGAGCTTATGGTCTACTTTTCTCGAGTGCTTGAGTGGGGAATGAGTGAAAGAACCCATTACCCCAACTAAAACATCTAAAATCATAGTCAAAACGACGTGGTTTAATGCTTGGTAGGATAGAAAATTACTAAATAGCCCTTAGAAATTTGCAGGAAAAATCGTCAGGTGTCCCTAACTAGTGACCTAAACGAATCGCTACCAGGTCCAATGAGTCGTTGGGTCCTTCCTCGTCAAGTTCACTAGAAGAATCTACTAACTCACATGACGAGCCGCCATGGACTGGGAACGACTCGCCATGACTTTCACAGTTCACTGCAGGAAAGCTCGGAAAGGTCCGGGAAACGAAGGACCCGACAAGTCGCTATCACATGACAACTCGCGGATGACCTTCCGTCAAGTACAATTATCTAGTTTTTAATCCTCAAAGTCCAAATTTTGGCAATGGGCTTACTCTAACGAGTCAGTGCGACCCGATAACGACTCATGGGGTCGTCCATCGAGAAACACTAACTCATCATCTGCATCCTTCTCGAGGTTAACCTAACGACTCATTGGGTCCCTTAACCCGTCAAAGTTGGTTGCTCCCCGCAACTTTTCCGCACTTTTCTAGATTTTCCGATTTATGTCGTTGAATATTGATTTTGAGCTTCCTGGGCATTACAATATCTCCCCTTGAAATATTTGTCCTCGAATGTTAGAAAACTTATGTAAAACCAGAAAATAACAATTAAAACATTCAAATACTACTCATTCAACTTCAAAACGACCGAAGTGATTACCTCCATTTAAAGAATATAACTCGAACTGAATTTTTGCTTTTCATAAACACAACCAAAGTCGTAAAGAAAATTTATTTACATGACCTGAATTCAACAACTAGTTAAGGTCTTAAAACAAAATTCACATGTCAAACTACAAACAGAAGTTGGTAGAGAACAAGTGTGGGTATTTGGCCCTTATATCTCGGCTGCCTCCCACGTAGCTCCTTCAACTTGCCGATTACCCATAAAACCTTGAATGAAGCTATTTCCTTATTCTCAATCTACGAATGGTCTAGATCTTGACCGGTACCTCCTCATAGGCGAGGCTATCCTTGACTGCCACATTCTCCAATGGCACCGCAGCTGTTGATCTCCGATACACTTTTTCAAAAGTGATACATGGAAAACTCGGAGAGGCCAACTCCACCCGTAAGGTAACTCTAAATTTCATGCTACCTTGCCGATACAACTTCAAAATTCTATAAGGTCCCAAATACCTTGACCGAGCTTGCCCTTCTTTTCAAACCTCATTACCCCTTTCTTCATGGGTGAAATTTTCGTGTACACCCAATCATCAACCGAAAACTCAACTCTTCTTCGCACATCCAGATAAAGATTTCAAGCGCTTCCTGAGTTTCTGCTTTAACCTTCTGACGAAGCCAAACTTTCTTCATCAGTTTCATGAACCGAGTCCGGCCCTACCAAAGTAGCTTCACTGACTCCAAACCAACCCATAGAGAGATCTACACCTCCTACCATACATTTCCTCAAACAGGCCATCTCGAATGCCGGAATGATAGTTGTTGTACGTAAATTTGATAAGAGGTGTACGGTCATCCCAATTACCCCCAAAGTCGATCATGGCACGCTCTAAGATATCCTCTGTGAGTCTCAATAGTCTACTCACTTTGTCCATCTCGTATGTGGGTGAAGAGTCAGACCAGCTTGACCTCGAGTGCCAAGTCCTTCAAAGACTCTTAAATGATAGATAAACCGACCTTATCTGATATAATGGACAACCCATGTAACCTAACCAACTCTAGTGGGTGTGTGTACAACTTTGCATATTCTTCTCGCCGCACGTTGGTTTTGACTGGTAGAAAATGAGAAGCCTTGGTCAACCTCGGTCCACCACAACCCATGGAGTCATACCGCTACGAAAGTGTAAGGTAAACCTATAAGTGGGACAAAGTCCATGTTGATCTCTTCCCCACTTACAAGTAGTAATAAGCGATCTAGAAGTATACTCCCGCTTTCGATGCTCAATCTTTCACTTGTTGGCAATTTGGGCACTTGGATACAAATTCTGCAATGTCTCTTTTCATGTCATTCCAACGCAAATGTCCCTCAAGTCGCGGTACATTTTTGTGGCACCAGGGTGAATAGAATACCTTGAGTTATGCGTGCCTCAAAATCGCTCAACTCACCGATATCCGCACACACAACCTTCCCCGGTAACTGAGCACTCCATCTCCCCTTGGGAGAAAAGCCTCAACTTCTTCTCGCGAACCGCTCTCGAGTTTAAGTAGAACCGGATCTTCATCTTTCCTCGACTCTAACTTCAACTACCAAAGACGAATCTCGACCTCGCTTTGTACTACCGGCCCACCTTCTACGATTCTACTAGCCGCACTCTAACCGGGCTAGTATGTGAACATACTTTCGCTAACTCCCTTTTTTCTCCCTCAAAGTGAGCTACACTTCCCATACACGTCGCTTAGGGCGTCATCCACCACATTGGCCTTGCCAAGTGATACAAAGACACTCATGTCATAATCTTTCAGAGTCTAACCACCTTCTCTCGTTGGAGGTTTAGGTCCTTCTGATGAACACGTACCGAAGACTCTCGTGATATGTAAATACATCTACGTGAGCTCCGTATAAGTAATGTCTCCATATTTTTAATGCGAATACCACCGCTGCCAACTCCAAGTCATGAGTTGGATAATTCTCTCTGTGAACTGAGTTTCCTAGAGGCATAGGCTATCACTTTCCCCGCCGCACGTAACGCAACCAAGTCCAACTCGAGAGGCGTCACAATATGCTACAAACCCATTTGTTCCTTCGGTAGGGGTCCAAACTGAGCTGAAGTGAATTGAGTCTTTAATTCCTAAAACTATTTTCACACTAACCAATTCACCGGAATTTTACCTTCTTTTGAGTTAACTTGGTCATAGTGGATGCTTAAGTGGAGGAGAAACCTTCAAAAACTTTCTAATAACCTGCTAAGTCTAGGAAACTCCTAATTTCGTAGGAAGAGGTAGGTCTGGGTCAATCCTTCACTATCAAGTATCTTACGAGCATATACTGTATCCCTTCGCCTAAAACCACATGACCCAAGAATGTCACAAACTTCAACCAATTCACACTTACCGAACTTGGCGAATAACTAGCGATCTCTGAGGGTCTGTATGCTATCCTTAGGTGATTGGCATGCTCTTCGTCATTTCGAGTATACTAGAATGCCGATGAATATAGTGATTAACATATCTGTGTACCGCTTTGAAACCCTATTCATCAAAATCCATGAAGGCCGTTGGGGCGTTCGTTAACCCAAAGGACATCACCACAAAACTGCAGTGACCATACCGAAGCCCCGAATGTTGTCTTCTATGTCGCACTTCTCTCGACCCTAATTGAGATCTCACTCCGAGCTCGATCTTGAGAAACAACCGCTCCCCTCAAGCCGGCCGAACAAAGTCATCAATTCTAGGTAGGGGATATCTATTCTTGATCGTTACTTTGTTCAAATTTACGCAATCTATGCACATTCCCGAGGGAACCATCCTTTTTACGCACGAATAAAGACTCAGCACCCTAGGGAGAGATGTTGGGTCTCGCCGAAACTCTTAATAAGGAGGTCATTTAACCGGCTCCTTAAGCTCACTGAGCCATTATGTGAGGAGGGATGGAGATGGGCCGAGTATCCGAAGGAGATCTATTCTAAAGTCTATTTCCCATTTCGAAGGGTAACCTGTGAAGATCTTTAGGAAATACATCCGGGAACTCGCCGACAACCGGAACTCATCGAATGGTTGGGGTCTTAGAGTTGGAATCTTCACCCGAACAAATGACATAAACATCCCTTGGAAATGAGTTTCGGGGCCTTAAGGAAGGAAATAAACCTACCCTTAGGTGCCGAGCTACCGCCCGACCATTCTAAAATTGGCTCATTAGGAAATTGAAATTCGACAACTCTAGTTCTCGTAATCAATCGAGGCATAGCAGAGTGTAACCAATCCATGCCGAGGAATAAGGTCGAAGTCGACCATGTCTAGTTCTACAAGATCAACTCTGGTATGACTTACTCAAGCATCGAGACTCGGGTAGTTTCTATACGCGCGGATGGCTCTAACCGACTCACCAACTGGGTGGAGACTTGAAATGGTTCTGACAGACCTCTGACTCGATGCCAAACCGGGATCTACCGTACAAGGAAGTTACAAACAAAGAGTATCTCCTGGATCTATAAGGGCACATGTTTAGGTGAAAGAGACGTAAAGTACCGCAGAATCATGTCGTGAGCTTTACCGATCCTAACACAAGAGAGAGCATAAAAATATTCTGGGCCGTTAACCTCCATCTCGTACTCGATGGATTGGCCTACTGAGCCGGGTTACACCCGCTGAGCCGATGAGATAGTGGATTGTGATGTCCTCGCCCTCGGCCGGATGGGAACTCCCTAAGCCCGTGTCTAAGTTGTCCACACCCAAAGTAGCACTCTCGTCCCCTAAGGCATTCTCCTGGTGATTCCTACCACACTTGTGACAAGCCGGGATACTTGTTTTTGTATTGTTGGCCCGAGACCGGTCTCTAGAAGACCCACCCCTTCGATCCCGCGGGACCGAAAGGTTGGGGTGCCGGGCCGAGCTAGGTGTTGGGGCTCCTTCGTCGTCGTTTCTCGTAGGCGCTACCACCTCCAAACATCTCTAGTGGCCAAAATCTGTATTTACTCAGTTCTGCCCGCTTGTTCTTACGTTCCATATCTTTCGCCCTTCGGGGCGCTCAATCTCGCCGGGCAGACACAATTAAACTAGAAAGGTCCATGTCCCTGATTAGCATGGTTGTCCTACAATCTCTTGAGGACAAGATTAGATACCCAATTAACAAACTTCAGCATTTGCGCAAGCCTCGTTCTGGCCACCATCTTGGAGCATACTGATAGTCTAGTAAACCTGCAGCATACTCCTCCACCGGCTCGATTGCCCTTCGTCGTAGGTTCACAAACTCGCCATCTAGCCTCCCCTCAACTCCTCTGGAAAGAACCTATCCGTAAAAGCTGCACAAACCTCCCATTAACCGGGGCCCTACTTCTGATCACTTCCATCAACAAGCTGCACAAACTTGGTCTACCCTTTTAGTTGGTAGGCAAACAAAGTTAGCACTCTCGTAGAGCCGACACCCATGATCTCGGGTGATTTTTCTAATCTCATCTACAAAGCCTGCGGGGTCCTCTCCCACCTATTCCGTGGAAAGTCCTAAAGGTTCATCCGGTGAAATCCCGCACTGGGCAGCCGCCACAAACCCATTTGTGGCTACCGGAACCACTTGCCGGTTCACTTGATTTGTAACCCGGCCTGAGCAAGTTAACCAATGGCCGCCCCCGACCGCGCCAGACACAGAGTCATCCCGAGGAACCGTTGAGTCATGAGCTGGCCCGTTGATAAGTTTCCAAACTCCGCGTCCATTTCCAAGTCGAGGAGTCATTGTTCACTAAAAGGAATAGGACACGATGAAAGACACCTTTGGGATTGGACTTAAAGAACGATAAAGAACATGACCAAAGGGGGAATTTTTCCTAATAACATCTCGTAGCCTTCTCATAAGTGTGGCGCGTCAACACCCATGAAAGGACTCTACTCGATGCGGTGTTTTCCGACTTTTCGAGGATACTCTAAACCTACCGCTTCGATACCAAGTTTGTAGGGATAGCGCTAGTAGAGAAACCCGACTCACTTAGGCAAATCCCAATAACGGGAAAAGAGAAGGAGAAGTCCTGGGCTATTTAGTAAAGCGAACTGACCTAATACTCTGTAAGGCTCCTTTGGGTTGAAAACCCGAAGGGACAACCGTGATGGGCTTTAGCCTAAGAGAGGACAATACTTCATAGTGTGAGGCCGAGTCATTACAAGTGGGTATCGAGCCCACTCTCGACTAGTACGCTGATGGGGAAACCTAGAGAACTGCTCACTTAGGAAAATCCCACATCGAAAAAAGGTAGGAGAGTCCTCGCTATTTAGTAAAGGAACTGACCTAATACCGTGGGGTGCTCTTGAGTTGAAAACCTAAAGGGACAAATTCTGTGATGGGCTTTAGCCTAAGAGCAGTATTACTACGTTGTTAGGTCAGTGGTCATTACCGTCACGCCCGCCCTTGGGTACGACCGGCACCTCGGTGCCCTAGTAGACTCCGGAATGCTATCTCGGTGGGCCTAGACACATCCGGTGCTCGGGCTAGCTCTATCTCGTGCTTCGAAATAAAGGCTATATAACGGCCGTAAACACAGCCTCCTACTAACTCGGGCCTATAGCCAATTGTGTGAAAACATCAACAAACTAGCCGAAACATTCTAATATCAAACCCAAGTGGCCGACAAGGCCACCATGCCGTTCTAGTCATTCGAAACTTAACATAGGGAAACTGAAAGCTACGTGACCTAAAGGTCACCACTACTAACAACTATGGCCCCACACGGCCAACATAAAAACAATAAATACTAAACAACTATAACAACCGCACGCCTCACACGACCGGCCTAACCGACCACAGAGATAGATACACCTTCAAGCCTCTATGAGTAACAATAGAAATGACGGACAGTGGCCACGACCTACCCATACCGTACATCAAAAGGAAAAGAGCTACACTCCGAAATCGGGACCGATGACGAGCCGACGACTCTATACTGGCCGGAATCACGAGGGATCGCTCGTCTATGAGTACTCCATAGGTAATGCAATACCCATCAAGGTCAATACCGGTACCGAGTATGCAAAGCAACTAAAAATAATCGAATACAATCAATATAGATAAAGATAACTAGCAATTCTATATGACAGAGATAACCGAATCTCGAAGAAGCCGATATGAACCGAATCAAACTTTTGTACCGATATGCGTAGGCGTACTCGTAGACGTGAAGGCTCGCTCGTCTAGTAGCTAGTATATAGCACATAAATAGATATACAAGTAGCAAGCAAGAGCCAATACGAACCCCATGTTTCTGGGATGGTTCCAAGAAAGCAAACAATCTATATACTCCCTACCCGTCAAAACCACCAAAAATAAGTCACTCCACTCATCTCGGCCACTAGGAGCACCTCTACCACTGGTGCCGGCCGCCTTGGCCCTCGGAGCAGGCCAATCAGAAACTGGAAGTCCAGGGGACTCCTATACCGCATCTCGGTAAATGTATGTGGTCTCGATTCTCCTCGACACAACTCTCGTGGCTATCTCGAATAGGAATTGTATCTATTCCCCGACACAACTCAACAATGGAATATCTCAGACCGGATGCACTCGACACTCGTCAACAAGGTTGTCTCGTACCGAGTGCCGACGTAATTAATACGGGAAAGCTTCATCCCATCTTCGTCCAAGCCGGGGATGGCATGCCACTCCTTGGAGTGACGTAAACCCACCCGTCGCGGGCGACACGACACAACCTGTGTGGGCGGCGAGGATGCTCAATAAGATGCCCTCACACCACATCAAGTCTCAACAAACAAATAGCACATATATAAATAGCAAGCATGTATAATCGAAAAGACTATCCGAAATCTCGATTTCTTATTCCGATCTCTTCTTGCATTATACCGATTCTTTACCGATTATACCGATTCTGCAATCTTTATTTAACCGTTTGGCTAATCTCGTAGCCGATACTATTCGGCTCAATGGCTAATTCAGAGTCAATATTCATCTCGTTCGAATGGCTAGTTCGTAGCTATAATATCGCTCAATGGCTAGTCTATAGCCATAATAATGGCTCGTCTTTATCTCCATTTTTACTTTACTAACTTTTATTCTGAAAATCTATATCTGCCATTCTACAACATGCTTGCTAATCATAATAGGCTATACCGAACTGAATGCTAACTCGCCCTTAAGCATGCTTTACTAATTTCGAACTCAGTATGATATTGGCAACGCAAACCAGATTTACTAAACTTACTCAATACTCAACATTCAACTCCGAGAACTCAAATACGGAGTTTACTATGATTTATATGGATAAAACTGCTAACTTGCCGAAGAAACTACTCCACATACCTTAACCTTGACTTATCCGGTTTGGACGAGGCTCCTGGCCGCATCTGTGCCTGGATTTCTTCCAACCGCATTCATATACACGCCAATTAGTACTAAATACAACACTATTCTAAAGGAAGACGCTACTTTCGATATAATTATAGCCTAAACTTAGGCTTATCGAAAACGGTCGCAAACTTGGTATTTTTCATAAGTCCGTAAGGGAGAAGTATTCACTTACTTCGGGCTAGGGAGCACATAGACACTAGTTTGGAGCAATTCTACTCTCTACCTTAGTCTCGTAGCTCAATGATTCGGGTCTACCGCATTTTCAGGAAACAAAAACCGTCTGAATGCTCCCCGTCGCTAAATGTACTTCTACTCCGAGGTTAATTTGAATTTTGACCACGTTTGACGGCTGCATCTGGCGATAATTTAATATACCTTTGTAAGCCTCGTTCTCTTCTCAATGCTCGAAATTATATGATGTTAAATGATCAATTAAATCAAGTGGCGTATATATTAGGCACTATAAATGTGATTGTGGAATGCGATTTATAAGTCGCATTCCCGGAATGCGATTTATAAGTCGCATTTTGCCTTGCGACGCGCCGACTTGGTGCTTGTCCGGATTTTTTCCCGGCCTTTTCTAGCATGTATGGCTTTCAAATACTCTTAACCAACACGCGAATAGGCCATCTATGTGCCTAGAATTTACTGTGGGTGTAACAAGCACCTATATAAATACCTCGAACAATGTATATTTGCAGTAATGTAACTGTGTTTATTTTGTATTTTGAGTATATTTGGAGTTCCGGAGTTCGGAATTGAGTAATTTTTACGAATTCTTCTCTATTAAACAAGGGGGTAAGTATATAAACCTTGATTTGGTAGTTCTCCATGATTTATTCGGCCATTTTCATTTGCATCCGGAATTATCTGGAGGAAAATTGAGGATTTTGGGTCTAGAGTTAAGAGATCGTATTTTGATGAATTCAAAGTCGATTCAGCTCTCTTAGATGAAATTTCATATTCGAATTCCTTACATTATGGGTAACATGATTTTTAAATAAGATTCCGCTTTGCCCTCAGGCTCGAGATTGACTTTTTGGACCAGGATAAGAGTATATCAATGAAAACCATAATTTCATTTTCTTATGTAAAATACTTATTTGACCGCATTTTGATCATTTAGAAGGGATACGAAAAGGAAAATTGCAATTTAATTCTTGAGCTTTGTTTCAGGAAAGTAGATATTTCTTGATTCTCGAGGACTCGTAAAGAAGCGGGAAGCTAGTCACCGCATGTTGGGCCATATAGGAGTGTGAGACATGTTGGAAAGGTAGCCTATGAGTTGGGAAAGCAACAATGAGTTAGCTTTGGTGCATTCGATGTTTCATGTGTCCTTGTTGAAGAAATGCACCGAAGATCCATCTTTAGTTATTCCAAAGAGGACATTGGGGCGAAGGACAACCTTAACTAGATGGTGTATCAGCCGAGGTCCTTGATCATCAAGTTCATAAGTTGAGAAATAAGGAAGTATCCTAGGTGATGTTTCTATGGAGAAATCATCTTATTGAGGAGCTACGTGGGAGGCCGAAGTAGACAGTAATGGCCGAGAACCCGTATCTTTCCTTCCGTGGACGTGGGCTTCTAGCTTCGAGGTATTAGTTTCTATTGTTCTAGTCTTGGCCATGTCGTCTATTCTCGCTCCTTTCATGTCTTAACATACACGTATGTTTCATGAATTCGGCCCGCCGTGAATCTCGCCTCGGAGTCGGGCCACCCATTGTTTTTAGTTTTAATTGTTTAGTTTTGGGATTTCGGCCCTTTCCCTAAATTTTCAATATTCTTAATCTACATTCGAGGATGAATGTTCATAATGGGGAGATAATGTAACACCCCAAATGTTTCCTAGGTCGCACCCGAGGCTTACAATAGAAAACAACAAGAAAACACTACTGTAATCTCAAACAACGAACCTCGCACGGCTTCAGGTCCAACGTCATTGGAAGTGCTCTCGTTCTTTCATTACGTAAATCTATTATAAATTTTAATGTAACCCACGAGGGGATTGTACCGACCGTGGCTTGATTGAATGGGTCATTATTTGTGTTCTTTGAAGAAGATTACGAGAATTTTGAAGGAAGAATGGGGGAACCCAATAGACTGACTCAACAGTTCAATGTTTGTTACCAAAGCCCGTTGGATGGGTCGCTGGTTCTGCTAGTTATTTGAAAAATCTCTACTAAGTTCCGAACCGTTCTAGGTATATGGATAGATCCGAGCCTGATGAATTTATGGAAGCAAGGTGTTAAGATAAATTTCTAAGTATAAGAAGTGCAGTACATGAAAATTATGGTTATAAGGAATCTATAAGCACAGTTGAGCCGAGAGCCTTTACCGATTGAGTGTTCGTATAGTTCCTCATAAGTGGTCAATTTCAAATGACCATAGCTCAATTTACAAATTTTTGGATGATTCAAACACCTCAAATTGAAGCCCTTGAAGTCTTCTATCCAATGCATTCAATATTGCATCAATCAAAGTTCGAACTAAAAAGTTATGAGTGCTTAGTGCACAAAGAACAGTAACAACAACTCAAGACGGCCGTTGTAGCTTCCAACGACCCGTCCCCGTTGGTCGTGCTGGAACCGCCGGGGCCTACGGCGCTTGGGGGTAATTTGAAAAACTCCTATGCTTCTAACTCCTAAATGATGTTGTTTTGGACTTCTTAAGGTCGACAAAGGGATTAACCCAGCCTAAATCCCCACCTCCCAAAATATTTCAATAGTTGGATTTTTTATCAAGAAAGGAGCTAGGGTTTTTCTTGAACCTCTTCAAACCTTCTTAAACTCTTCAAGGAAAGTCAAGGTATCATTAACTCCAGGCATGTAGGGTTATGAATGGTGTTTCATTCACACCCATGTTCATTCTCTATTAATTAATGAAAATTTATCAAAATCTAACGGGTTTAATTCAATTCTTGTGAAAATTTTATGATTGATTAATGGGATATTATGATTTATTATTTACATCATATTTTGTGGATTTTGATCAGATTTTATAATTATTTTACTTATAGAATTATTGATTTTGATTTCTACCAAATTAAGCCTAATTATGAATGATCTATGATAAAATCAATTTACGATATAGCTTTAATTATTGATATTTACAGACCCAAACTTGATTTATGATTTGAAATATGGATTTATTCAAATACCCATTATGATTTTATGATTTTCAAGTTATGTATGATCTACAATTATGCATGAAACTTATGATCTATGAATTATGTTTCTACGACCACTCCAAGCCTCGTTTCATGGCTAGTTCACGTATTTACAAACATGCTTTATGATTATCATGATTTAACTAGCCTATGAACTCATACATATTATACTATGAGCACAAATATGTTTTGGGAGTAGTATCGAACATCGAGTAGGTTCGGTGCTGTGTTCTCGCCCGGGATCTCATAAACTACGTGCCACCATAGGTATGTTGGGACCTCCGTAACTATCCCCCGGCCCCATTTTTGCCCCTTCTCATGTGTGACATATTTCATGGTTCTACCCTTGGCAAGGTACGTAAACCCTCCGACTAGGTTTACAAGCTGACTTCACGTGTGCTCACAATGGGGTATGCTCTGCTAAGAGAATCTTCCACTGCTCTCATGATTTATGCATGACTATGATTATGTATATTGGCTTATGTCATGTTTAATAAAGATTTTCTCTTATGATTATGATTATGATTGTATTACTAATATTTTGAAAACTCGAGCCTTATGTTATATTACGATATTTATTTTATGAGCATGCTGTCCTACTCTTTGATCATTTATGAGTTTTTATATATTTTAAATTGTCCGTTTACTTACCTTGCATACTTGTGACATTCCACGTGCTGACCGCATACTTTCTATGTTGTATTGTTTCAGATACAGACCCGCCTCTCGCTCATCCCCATCAAGAAATTCACCCGAGTTAGCTATCATCTCTTGTGGCGAGTCCTCATATTCCGAGGGCCATATGTTCGGACCTTGATGTTCTTTTGTTTCAGCTTTGCTCAAGTTAGTTGGGGATGTCGACCCATCAATCCATTTGATACGATGGGAGGCTTTGCATAGTTTGTAAGACTCAATCGGAGTGTATGTCCAAAGATTTCCGCTTATTATGCTATGTTATGTTGCGTTTATGTTTTTACAGCCCGTATGCCCGCATTCCGCCTTATGTGATATGAAGTTAGATGTATGCTTATTCCATGGGTCGACTTGGAGTCTCTCGTATTCTTTATCCCGGCAGCTACGATCCGGCCTGGGCGTTCCGGGTCGTGACACAAGGCCATGCTAACATATAAAACCCACTATCCGAGTTTATCAAGCCTCTACAAGAGTATAGGTGATAACCGAGTGAGATAGGACCCCACCTTGTTCGAAACATCAAATAAAAAGGAATACTGATCACGCTTCGAAGACATGGATCTTACAAATTGCAACCTCGAGCTCGAATGTATTCCTACTAAGAAGGTTTTGTCAAAAGCTCTATCCTGGATCTATAAGATGAATGCATCGGCCAAAGAAATGGCAGTGCTCGTGATAAATAATATAGTATGCATCTGGGCATATAAGGCAATAATAATAACAAATATCATAGAGCAATAATGAAAAGAATAGTCAATAAATAAAGAGTCATCTCGTACCGTGAAAACCATCGTGGTTGTATAATAATAAGTAATATTTTTTACGTTAAACCGACTTGTAGAATCAACATGAATATATATACATATGAATGCAAAATTTCCATCACCCACTAGATAACTCATAATGGTGTAAATTATCCATGAGGTACGTAATAATAACCATACTGCCCGAAAATCTTATCAGATGTAAATATGTACCTACCCAATCAATGGTGTATAATATAGTATAATCCATATAAGGACGATGTATAATATAGTATAATCCATATAAGGACCTTATTTAACCAATTGTTGTTTGATGGTGTAAACAATGCATATCATGAGTGCACCGCCCAACACACCTCTAAGACGTACCTTTGACGACTATACACATAAACATGAAGACATACATCATGATACATACCAATAACTCCGACTTACCGACTTTGTTGGCTGGACAATAGTGATTCCATGGCCCGCCCGCATGACTTTACACCGATACGACATCGGGATATATGATTCTTAACCTATAATAGTAGAAGATAAGCTAACATGATAGAAAGAGTGGCGTAAAACCACAATATACAACCTATGACTAGACCTAACCTAATAACATATACATTTTCATTTACATATAAAACCTTCAACATTTGCTTGCTTCGTTCATATAACTAATAGTCATTTTGGAGCTCATTTAAGGCTTTTTACCTTAAGTAACTAAATTCATTTTCTTCAATTTACATTAACAACTAAGGATGTGCAAGATAGGCTCATATGATTAGTTTTAAGGATTATCGGCATGACATAGTTGACGAAGAAACTTATAACAAGCATCGAGAAATATGTATTTGGCTACAATATTCTTAAAATATAAGTTACTATCAATATGGAATACATGAAAATAAAAAATTTAAAGCCTTAATATACCTTTCAATACATATTCCGTTGATGCTATAGGAAGAGCACGAAGCTAAACCATACGACTACATTCACGCGGAAGGCATTCTAACATGACTACAATTAAATGTACCATAGCCAACAATAAGGCATCAATCATCGTTTTTAAATGACCATCCAAGGTGATATACTCACCACAACACATAATTCAATATTCTATAGCTTTCACATGGCCAACCAACAACAACAAGAGCATACATCTCCTAAGAGCAACGAGATCCCGAGACATCTTGTCAAAGTGTATTTCACAATCGTCTCAATCTTCAACTTTCGTATGTTTCTATTACAAGTGGCGCACCTACATACCATGAAATGTCTCCTATTCACATCATTATATCACAACAATTATAGCCCAAAATCACCCGCTTTCCCTATCACTATTTTGTGGCAGAAAATGATAAAAACGATAGAATTTGGATATGTAGACCTATCAGAGAGTCTTCTAGGAAACTTAACTTACATTAATAACTTCTCTTTATTGTTCTACAAGCTTCTGTTATAACCTCAAAACTCTAACCACGATGAAAACCTATGAATTAACATCACCATAACGAATTTTTTAGCCTATCTTGTTGGATTCTACCTTTTATTTAGGGATTCCATGGAAAGGAATAGGAGAAATTTATATTTTATAGAAATTTACAATTAATAAGGATGAATTTTTGGGCAAGATTCTCCTTTAAAGGCTGCCCTCATGAACTGCTGCGCATATTTCCTATAATAGTGTCACTTCTTTGAAACTAGCATAACTTTTGGATATAGATCTCGTTGATGAGAAAATTATTTCAACAAAATCCATACTCAAATATATTTAAGTAGATAGGTATTACACCCTCTAACTCCTAATATGTTTGGAGATGTTACCAAAGTCATGTCATTTGCTAAATCACTTGAAGTGACTATCCATGAGGCGTCCCTTAACTTGAACTTTTCTTCTTTAAAGGCTTCTTTGTTATAAACTTTGATTGAATTCTAAAAGTCTCACCATCATATATCGACTCTTTAATATAACCACTCATTTAAAATATCATTCTCCCTACATCTCATCACCGAACGATGTAAAACAAGAAAAAAAATTTACTCATATATTTTCGACTTAGCGGGTTTGTCGTTTTAAAATATGTAGGGTGTTACATCCTTCATCCTATAGGATAATTCATCCTCAAATGAGGGTGTGTGGCCTATAAACCCGAAGTCTTTAGGGATTTTCTCAAATTTCAAGAGAATTTCCTTTCCAAATTTGACTATCTAAAAACCCGCAACTCAAACCAATCTATATGCCTCATGTGGTGATATAAACATAATATCCTGGACAACTCAATCAAAATTTAAATAGTATAACTTGTCTCTTATGTAAAATGAAATGCATAATTTAAAAGTGACAAGGTATTTCGATTCTCGTACTTCTAAACTATTCTCGTTTTATTCTAACACTCCTTTCTTTTTAGCTTGAAAATGTGGGGTATCTAACTCATTTTGCTTAACTCCCATGTCATTTCTTTGATATCAATGTCTTCAAATTACTTTTCATCGATGTTATCTATTTAGTTCTCAACATTCGCACCTTTCCATGTGGTAATTTTTCTACAATCCGAACATTTCATTATACCGTACTAGAGGAGTCTTTCATACCTTCTTGTGATATATTCTAGATGGATTGATTGTATTATAAGAGTAACTAAAGCATGTAGCTTATCCTTGGGAGAATTCCCGTGGCCCGACATATTCCTCGACTAAGCTTTGCTTTTGCTATGGAATTTCGTAACAACCTCGATTCGCGAGATTTATTAGAAGTCAAATTTCCTTAATATTAAATTCTAATCCTCAATGTTGTATATTTGAGTGAGACCTCTACTTGATTCGGTTTTTCAACAATCATTTCTGTATAACCTTTACTTCCCTTAATTGATAAACTAAGTAGTTTTTAATAGGTCGAACTTCCCGATATTTATACCCGCGCTGTAAGATCTCGCTTCTTCATTCTACAGCTTTATAATGAGATATTGTAATGCTCAATAAAGTAGTTATCATTGTATACAAGATTCATTATGGATAAATAATACTTTCCATTGCTTTCAAATTCTAGTACTTAGACTATAACATATCCTTAATATTTGGAATAGTGTACTTAGGATCGATTGTCTCGATTGTTGATGACATTATCAGATGAAGTTTATCGAGTACTCAAACCTTCCCTGAAGTCTTCCAAAACCTTGACAAAGTAGGGGGTATCCATATTTGAATAATAAAAACGGATACTCTGTAAAATTAGTCTAACTTATTTATACATATATCTGGTAAACTCTTTAGTTGTATCAATAGTTCGTAAGCTTGTCAACAAGTTCTTTCATGAAATCATATCTTCAAGATATAGGGGGAAACTTGTAGTGTAATCTATAGTACTTACGTCCCATTTCTTTATTACAACTCCTGTTCTAGCTTTATCCCTTGTGATCCCGACGCCTATCTTTACTTAGTAACAATATGAACATTAAGCCAGAATTTTTGTGGCACTTCTTAAATTTATTCTCTCCATTGACTTAATCAAGTCATGGTATACTTTTGTCATTCCCGTGTAGGTTAAATATCATAAACTTTGAACTCTTTGGTTGTTCCTTCCTGACATTCTCTATTTCTAGTAAAAATGATTAGGCTTAATATCCGGGTATTGTTATGCCCCGAAAACTCAAAATCTAATTGGGACTTAAATCAGAAATCTAGAAAGATGTAGAAAAAGCTTCAGACGACCTCCCCGATGAGTCATTATGACCTCACCCACTGGGCTGTGTGTCGTGAGAAGGAGGCTTAATAATTTAAAGAAGGGAGACGGTGTACCCAATGAGGGACTTCATGAGTCGCGGGTCACTCACCACGACCCATTAGGTCACTCGTGGCTAGGCCTGAGTTAGAATACTTTTGCTGACCACGTACTTGACTCCGCCGGGAAAAAACGATTCGTGGTCCTCAAAGAACGGCACTCGTTTATGTCCCCCGGCTACCAACATTATTGAGTTTAGCCAGTTGTATCATGCGCAGTGACCACGAGTCGCGGTCAACCACCATGACCCGTTAGGGAGGCACCCTCACGCTTTCCAAGCGAATTTCTAAGGGCTTATTTGTAATTTCCTACTCTCCCAAGATTTAAACTATATCGTTTTAGTGATAGTTTATGATGTTTTAGTGCGTAAAAATGGTTCACTCCTCATTCCCCACTCGCCCTCGTAAACATTTAAAGTTCTCCTCTCTCCTCTCATCTCTTGCAATAGCTCAAGCTTCTCCTCTTGAAGGATTTAGTCAGGTATGGGAATTCAACAAGGGAATTGTCCTTCTCTTGTGTCCCCCCAAAACCCTCCCATAATTCCCCTATCGGGCTTAGCCATGAGTTTTTTCGAATATGAATAAATTTTGTGTTGGGTTTTTCACTAATTTCAATTGGGATAGTAACCATGTTTATTACTCGTATGATTTTAATCAATTTATAAGTAAATAGTTGATGTTATTGCCAAGATGTTTATAGCCCTAAATTTTCGAGTAAAGATTATTATGTGATAAATTCTATCTATTTTGCATAGTATGTTTTTTGGGATGAATATCTCAGAAATTTTTATCATATATATATGTGAGAAATTATTCTTGATGAGAATGATTTTACCCTTGTTGATGAAACCCTTAAATTCTTGAAATTTAGTCATATTATGAAATTCCCCGCGTTATTGGAATAAGCTGAGTTCTCTATTAGCCGTTTAATAGTTCTGTGCTAGTTAGAACATAGAATATCTTGAGAATCATTCGTAAAATTGTCAACTCGATCGGGCCTGACTCCGCTTTTCCCTAAAAAGTCAATGGTGTCTCCAGCTATTAGAATTAGACTCGGGATCTAGTTTTGGTCCATTTACGGCCATGACAAGCTTTAGATTATAGCTTTGACCAAATTTAGGACCCTAGTTCAATTTAACGCTTGTTCTTAGATGGTTACGTCGCTTGCATAAGTAGCTTTGACAAGTCTAGAACCCAACTTCAAAACTGGGTTCGATAAGGCTCTCGGGGGGTACTTTAGTTATATGTCCCCGTAGTCTTGGACCCTAGTTTCGAGCTATCGCTAAAGGGTCAAGATAGGTTTCTAGTGGGAGTAGGACTTAGCACCGAGCGGGCCGAGGTTCCGCCGCACTAAGTTACCGAACTACGCGCGTAGGTTATAGTACTTTGCCCGATATGCCCCGACTTTTTGTGATAACCTGTGTCATGCCTTTATACCCTAGTAAGGTATAATGGGTCCTACCAAATGGGTTGTATACATCGACTCCACGCCTAGCTCACGTGGTTATATGTTGGTTAGAGAGTCTCCCACTAGTTAGCTCGGCGAAGTCTCGCTGACGCTTCGCTCGGGGCCGTATTAGTTTAGTGTGGTCTCTTTAGACTCAATATTTCGTACTTAGGCATGTTTACGACCATCAACCAGGGTCTTTGGCTGGACCATATTAGCTATATTCCAGTTGTATCACTTTTCGCTGGTCATTTCATGTTATTTAGATCAAGCATTGCTCTTTCATACTATTTATCTCTCACTTACTTATAAATTCAAAGTACCGACACATACTTTAACGAGCGTATCGTCATGATGAATGCCGCATGTTCTCTAATCTAACGCCATTAGCCGATATCATTCCTACATCTCTCTATCAACAAGCAGCTGAAAGGTGAGTCCTCATATTCGAGGGCCTTATTTCATTCATTTAAGTCTTCTTTGTTATTTTCTGCCTAAGACTTAGAGTTAGTCAGTTTGTCCTTGTAACTCCTCTCAGATGGCTTTCAAATCGACTTGATTACGTACTCTCGATATTTAAAATTTCTATATTCAGTCTTTTAATTTTTCATTAATGCTTTTATGTATTATTTCAAATTTCGTTGTGCATGTTTACTCGTATCACCAAAGGTATTATAGATCAAGAGTTGACTTGGGGTCACTTGTAACTTCAAGTACTCATGTTACACCCAAGGTGTATGCTCTGCCAGAAAACTTGGCACGTAACCCCAGTTCGCAGTAATTTCGAAAGTCTAAAAGTTGCATCGAGTAGAGTCCTTTTCATGAGTGTGAAGCACGCCACACTTATGATGAGGAGGCTACGAAATATTATTAGGAAACCTCTCTTTGTTCATACCCTTATATAGGCGCTAAAATTCACCTTGTAAATGTTCTTCTAACTCATGCCTGCTTCATTTCAAGAATCATGCCTCCTAGACGCGACAATGGAAGAAGAAGGTCTCGGTAACGCCAAAAGCACCTTCCCCACTAGCCCCGGCAACTCCTCAAGTTGAATCAATTTCTACCGCAAAGTTTGGGAGTGCCATACGCCATCGGCCCAAACCGTGACCAATCGGGGAATCGCCAGTCATGTTCTGAACACGAATCGGTCTCGGCAAAGAATCGCGAGGGTGTGGGACTTCACCGCATGAACCTCCATCTTTTCATGGATCTAAAGTAGGGGACACCCCCAAGAGTTCGCATACGAGTCCTGAAGATTACCCATATTATGGGTGCTCGCTCCTCCGAAAGTGTCGCCGACCGGGGTCAGCCACCATCTTAAAGTGGTATCCCAGTTTGGTATGAGCAAGGGAAGAAGTGGGCGGCTACGGAGTTAGGACTAGCGGTGTGGGAAGAATTTCCACACAAATTTCTGACGATTTTTCCTGAGCCGAGGGAGGCAAAGATGGCGTAGTTTATGAACTTGAGATAGGAAAATAGAACCGTGGAGGAGTATGCCTGGAGTTTACTAGGTCAGGCCTAAGTATCTGAGATGGTAGTCTAGCCAATGGCTCGCATCCTAAAGTTTGTAAATGGAGTGTCAAATCCGGGTCCTCAAGAAATGCAACCGCGATGTCATTAAGGACATGGACCTTTCTAGCTTGATTGTCTATGCCCAAATAGACTGAGGTCAAAAAAAGTTGAAGGATATGGAGCGTAAGAAAAAAGGGCAAGGATCGCCATTCGGAGCCACCATCAAAGTGGCTCCATGCGGGTAGCCACCCATTAAATGAAAGAAGTAGGAGAACCCCAACACCTAGCTCCGCCCGCCCCAACCTCGGTCCCGCTAGGATTGAGGGGTGGATCATCCGGCACTCGCCCTCGTACTCACAATATCGGGAATAGTATCCACTTTGCCCCAAGTATGGTAGGAACCACCCGAGAGAATGCCTTCAGCGACGAGAGGGCTATTTTGGGTGGACAACTTGGACACCGGTTTAAGGAGTGCCCGCGCAGGGCTTAGGAGATCATAATCTACCACATCATCGTAAGACAAAAGGCTGACCAAATCACAGACCAACACATCAGTACATGGCGCCACACTCAAAGTCGCTTCTATGCTCTATCTTCCCGTATCAAGAAAGCTCACTTGACGTAGTTAACTTGTATGTTACGTCTCTTCATCGTACGTGTATTCCCTCTTAGATCCAAGAGCCACTTTTTTGTTCGTGACTCCCTATATAGCGCCCGCCCAATATCGCCCGAGGTCCTCTCGTAATCAGCCTCGCCTCCACCCTAGTTGGCGAGTCGGCTTAGAGTCACCGGTGTATAAAAATTGCCCGCTCCCGCCTGGGTAAAGTTATTCCATCCGATCTTGTAGAGCTAGACATGGTTGACTTTGACCTTATTCTCGCATGGATTGGTTACACTCTTCTACGCCTGGCCGATTGTGTAATCCAGAGAAGGTTCAAGTTTCCAAATGAACCAAGCAGTTGGGGAATGGACTCCCGCAATGCTTCAACACCTAAGGGTAGGTTTATTTCCTACCTTAAGGCCCAAACTCATTTCCGTGGTATGTATTTATCATCTCCGGGTTCGTGTCAAGGATTCCAACCCCGAGACCCCACCATTCGCCTGGGCCCAAAGTGGTCAACGACCTCCCATAGCGTATTCGAGGGATCTCGCCGGAGTTCCCGAACGGGAAATACACTTCAAATGTAATCTCCTCTCGCATACTCAAACTTCCATCTCCATCCCTCCTGCTGCATCTCCAGCCGAGCTTAAGGAGTTGAAGGAGCATCTAAAAGATCTTCGACAAGGGTTTATCAAGCCCAAAGATCTCTCCCCCTGGGGTGCTCCAATTGCTCGTGGAAAGAAAGATCGCACCCTCAAAATGTGCCTAGATTACCGTCACCAACAAAGTCACAATTTCAAAAACAAATATTCCCTACCTAGAATTGATGACCCTGTTTCGACCAACTTGAGGGAGCCAATCGTTTCTCCAAGATCGATCTCATGTGCCGTGATACCACGCTAGAAAGGGTCGAGAGTGTGACATAACAAATGCAATGATGAACTCGCATGGTCAACACTACGAACTTGTGGTGATGTCCTTTGACTCACAAAAGGCCCGTGAACCTTTATGACCCGAGAATAGAGTCTTCAAGCATTATCTTCCGGATATGTTCGCCATTGTATTTACGTATCTAAATTCGTATACGGTAGAAGTGAGGAAGAGCATGCATATCACTTGAGGATAGTGCTTTAAACACTCAAAGACCGCCAACCGTTGCAAATTTTAGCAAGTGCGAATTTTAGTTGAAGTCCGTGACTTTCGGGGTCACATGGTTCAGTAAGGAATATAGGTGATCCTCATAAAATAGCAAAGAACAGCGATTTAGTTCTGCACCTACCTCTCCTACTCAAATCGAGTTTTTCTGGGTTTAAATATTATTACCGACAAATAGGGAAGGTTTCCTCTTCTATAGAATCTCCTCCCGACTAAGTTAACTCATAAGAAGGCGAAATTTCAAAGGGTCTGACGAGTGAGAAGAGTTTCGGCGAGTTGAAGACCTCGAATCACTACCGCTCCAATTTTAACCCCGCGAAGGAATAGGATGGGTTGGTTGTTTATTCAGATGCTTCTAGAGTTGGACCCGCTGTTAGGATGCATCGCGACAAAGTGATAGCCTACGCCCAGACAACCTCAAAGTTCATGATAAGAATTATCCAACTCATGACTTGGAGTCAAGCTGGTGTTTGCGTTAAAAATATGGAGGCCCTACTTATATGGAGCTCACGTAGATGTATTTACAAATCATAAGATTCTGCAGTATGTGTTTAGTCATAAGGACCTAAATCTTTCGTCGAGAAGGTGGTTAGAACTATTGGAAAGACTATGACACGAGCATGTTATATCACCCGGTAAGGCCAATACGGGTGGTCGATGCCCTAAGAAGAGTGTCTATGGGTAGCGTGCCTCATGTAGAAGAAGGCAAAAAGGAGTTGTATTAAAGATATTCACAATTTAGCCCTAGTTGGGAGTACAGCTGGTGGATCTGAATCAGGTGGTGTAGTGTACGTAGCGGGTCGATTCCTCGTTGTGGAGGTTGACAGACGAAGATCCCATTGTACTTAAGATGAAGGAAGCGCTTCGAAAAGAAATAGAAGCTTAAGATCCCATTTTACTTAAGATGAAGGAAGCAAGTCTTTAAAAGAAATAGAAGCTTTCTCCAAAAGGGGAGATGGTGTGCTCCATTACCAAGGTAGATTATGTGTTCAAATGCCGACGAATGAGACAAGAGATATTGGTCAAGCGCATAGTTTTAGATATTCCATTCACCTTGGTGCTACTAAGATGTACCGTGATTTATGGGATATTTGGGGTGGAACGACATGAAAAGAGACATTGCCGACCTCGTAGCCAAGTGCCCGAACTTCCAGCAAGTCAAGGTAGAGCATCAAAGGTTAGGAGGTACGACCCAAGATATCGCGAGATACCTACGTGGAAGTGGGAAGAAATGAATATGGATTTACATGCCTACCTCACTGGGCCGACGAAGATGACTCAATCTCGATGGTGGTAGATCTGATAACAAAGTCATCTCATTTCCTCCGTTAAAACCATTGCACTGGCCTGAGGACTATGCCAAATTTACAGTAAGAGTAGTTAGTCGACTCCACTGGGTGCCTTTAGCTATCATTTCTGCATGTGGGAACGTAGCTCACCTCACACTTCTAGAAGTCCTTTCGTAAGGGACTAGGCACTCGTGTCAAAACCCCCGCACTCTGCCACCCACGTAATCGAGGGGAAAGCGGAGTAGACCATTCATACCCTAGAAGATATGCTAAGAGCGTGCGCGATCGATTTTAAGGGTAATTGGGATAACCACTGGGCTTCTTCTCGAGTTTGCGTACAACAACTACCATTCTAGTATCCAGATGGCCCCATTTGAAGCATTGTATGGTAGAAGGTGTAGGTCTCCTATAGGGTGGTTCGAGGTTGGAGAAGCTACCTTTGATAGGGCCAAACCTCTGGCTCACGAGTCAATATAGAAAGTTCAGCTTATTCGAGAAAGGTTGAAAATAGCTCGAGCCGTCAAAAAATCTTATGCCGATGGATAAGAAGAGAGTTGAGTTTGTAGTTGATGACTGGGTATACCTGAAAATTTCTCCCATGAAAGGAGTGATGAGGTTTGGCAAGAAAGGAAAGCTCGCTCCGAGACAATGTGGACCATATAGAATTTTGAGAAATATCGGCAATGTATCCTATGAGCTAGAGTTACCTTCGTAACTAGGGCACTGCACCCAATTTTCCATGTGTCACTTTTGAAGAAGTGCACTGAGATCCAACTCAATTGTGCCATCGATAGTGTAGGAATAAAAGATAGTCTCTCATATGAGGAAGTACCAAAGCCCGCATCCTCGAATCGTCAAAAAGGTAAGTTGAGGAAAAAGGAAATAGCTTCGCTTAACGTCTACTGAGAAATCAAGAAAGGAGGGCTTACGTGGGAGGCCAAAGCAAATATGATGGCCAAATACCCGAACTTGTTTCCTATCGGGGTTTCATACGTCTTTTTGAGATATTAGTTTTGACCCTGTAACTCAATTCTAATTTTCATGACTCGCTCGATGTTCAAGTCTCTTTTGTTTTTGAATTGTATGTATGAAAGGTAAAGTCTCGCTTAGCTATGCATTTTTGAAACGAGATAGTCATTCGGCAGCTTTTGGAGTTAAATGAGCGTACTTGAAAGTTTGATTGCTATTTTTCCACTTCCTATGTGTTTTCTAAAATCCGAGGATGAATTTTTTAGCGGAGATATTGTAATGCCCTCGAAACTCAAAAAATATAATTGGGACTTAAATCAGAAATCTAGAAAAGATGTAGAAAGCTTCAGACGACCTCCCGATGAGTTCTATTAAGTGACCTCACGACTCTTCAGTAAGTCATGAGAAGGAGGCTTAATAATTTAAAGAGGGGAGGTAGTGTACCCATCGAGGGACTTCACGAATGTGGTCACCTAATTTCACGACCCATTAGGTCACTCGTGGGTAGGCCTGTTAGAATACTTTGTTGACCAAAGGTACTTGACTCGGCGGGGAAAACGAGTCGTGGTCCCGCAACAAATCGTTATGTCCCCCGTTACCAACATTATTGGGAGTTTTTAGCCGTTGCACGGCGCAGTGACTGATGAAGTCGTGGTCAACCACCATGACCCGTTAGAGGCACTCGGCGCCCAGTCAATTTCTAAGGGCTTATTTGTAATTTCCTACTCTCCCAAGATTTAAACTATATCGTTTTAGTAATAATTTCAGACGCTTTTTGTGGGGAAAACTGGCTCACTCCTCATTCTCACTCTTAGTTCTCGAAACATCGAAAGTTCTCCTCTCAAGAACCCTCCAAGCAAGACTAGGGCTTCTCATCTCTTGCAGCCAGCTCAAGCTCCTCCGGAAGGATTTGGGCCGTATGTGAAAATTCAACAAAGGAGTTGTCCTTCCCTTGTGTCCCCCAAAACCCTCCCATAATTCCCCTAATAGTTTATCCTTGAGTTTTTCGAGTATAAATAAATTTTCTATGTTGGGTTTCGTTAATTTCAATTGGGATAGTAACCATGTTCATTACTCGTATGATTTTAATCAATTTATAAGTAAATAGTTGATGTTATTGCCAAGATGTTTTATAGCCCTAAATTTTCGAGTAAAGATTATTACTTATTAAATTGCCTATTTTGCATAGTATGTTTTTGGGATTTAATATCCTAGAAATTTTTATCATATATATATGTGAGAAATTAATCCCTTGATGAGAATGATTTACCCTTTGCCGATGAAACCCCTTTAAATTTTTGAAATTTAGTCATATTATGAAATTCCCGCTGCTATTGGAATAAGTTGAGTTCTCTATTAGTCTGCTAGTATGTGTTAGTTAGAACATAGAATATCTTGAGAATCATTCAGAAAATTTTCAACTAATCAATTTGACTCAATCTTTTTCCGAGGTGCCGGTGCCTCCTGGGGCTTATCGAATCGCCCCGAATCTAGTTTTGGTCCATTAGGCGGTCATGATAGTTTAGATTATGGGGCCCCGACTAGCCCTGTGGACCCTGGGTCGCCTTACAATTTGTTCTTAGATGGATACGATATTTCCGTATAAACAGCCTGGTCTAGAATCCAATTTCGTAATCTCGGTCCGATAAGGTTTCCTCGTGGTACTTTCGCTATATGTCCCCGTAGTCTTGGACCCCAGCTTAGAGCTATCATCTTAGCAAGCTCAATATAGGTTTCAATGGGAGTAGAACTTAGCACCGAAAGAGCCGGGGTTCCAAAGGCACCCCGATTCCAAAACCAGTGTTTCCGGGGCAGGTTAGCATTACTTGGCCTCGATTGGCCCCGCACTTTGTGATCACCCACCATGCCTTATACCCCGGCAAGGTATATTGAGTCCTACCTGGTTGTCATACATCTATGTGACCACATCTAGCTCAATGATTATATGTCGGTTAGAGACTCTCTCACTAGTCGGGCTCAATTTCACCCGCTTGACGCGCTCAACTAGTTCGTATCGCTTAGTGTGGTCTCTAAGACCTTGATTTCTAATTTGGGGGCATGTTTATGACCATTAGCCAGGTCTTTATCGACTATACAGCTATATTCCTGTTGTATCAACAAGTATTTTCAATTGGTCATTTCATGTCATTTTAGATCATTTACAAGTTTTTTCATACTATTTATCATTTCTCACTTACTCGCATATTCCAAAGTACCGACGCATACTTTTTATGCCGTATCATTTTATTATACATCTTCAGGTTCTCGTACCCAACGTCATTAGGGCCACTCGCTCGTATCTCCCTATCGCCAGCTAAAGAAGCAGGAGTTCTAATATTCCAAAGGTGTTATTTATTAATTTCGCTTTCTTTATTATTTTCAAACTAAGACTTAGAGTTAAAGGCGTTGTCCCAAGAATCCCTGTTAGATTGCCGACTGCACTGATTTCGTACTTTCGATATTTAAAATCTCTGTTCGCCTTTAATTTTTCATTAATGCTATTATGTATTATTTCCAAATTTCCGTTGTGCATGTTTACTCAAAATAACAAATTTATGATAGACCAAGGTTGACTTGGGGTCACTTGTGACTTTGGTACCGTTACGCCCATGGTGTAGGCTCGGGCGTGATATTTATCTTTTCTATGCCTCAAACAAGGATTATTATGTTTTGGAACTCCTTTCTTTAATTTACTAACTCTTGAGCATTATAATGGCGCTTTTTCACTTCTGATTAGGTAATATCTATATTTTTCCTATCCTGAATGAATGTTTTTTTGAAACTTAATTCTAGCTAATGTTTTTAAGCTAGCTACTCGACATAATTCTTTAATCATATCTATCAAGTGCGTCTTGTACCAACTTTAAACATCCCATGGATTTGCGAAAAAAGAGTCCGCTACAATCTTAGCTCTATTATAATAATATACGATATCAACTATAAACATTCTAACCTTTCAATAACTCAGTCCATCTTTCTTGCCTCGACTCGCCTATCGTTTCTAACATATACTAAAGATCCAGATATGTGAATAGTAACCTTGAACTTCATGTGACTATTAATGCCATGTCTTTAAGGAAACTGCTATAGTTGTTGACTCAAGATCATGAGCCTGGATAATTCTCGCTTATACCTACTTAGTCTCTTGAGACATGAGTATTAATCTCTATTGATCAGGACAAAGAACCGCCTAAACCAACCTCCAATACACACCTATCATTCTATAGATGATTTAAAGAGAGTAATTTCTTGGAAGTGAACACACATTCCTAAACATAAGCTTTATTTAGCTACTGGTAGTCAATACACATTCACATCCAATTATCCTTCTCATGGCGTATAATACAAGTACGTCCCATGTGGAAGTGTTGAGCATAACAAAGCTACTTTTCTAATAATTCTTTAGACTCGACAAGAGCCATTTTGTAAAGAGGGAGTACATATTTGCCATCTTGACACGACTCGAGTCTATACCTAGACGAGACACTGCATTTGGAGTCACAAGTAACCTCAAGTCAACCCATAGTTTATCATAACACCGGTAATCTGGAAAATCATAGCGAAGCTTAAATAATAAAATCATTTAAGGGAAGGTCAATAATAAGAATTTACACATCTTAAAAAATAAATTCAAAGTCTCGAGTCTATATCTCGAAAGTCATCTTCTATCGATAAGTTGCTGGGACAAGTACCCAGCTAACTCTAAGGTGTAATTGAATGAAAGTAACCATGTAAAAATGACATCGCCCTCGAAAGACGAGGACTCACCACCGATGTCGCTGCAACTCCCGGGAGAAGGTCTACCAACCGGCATCGAGACTCTGAGAACCTACAACTCGTATCATAATACAATACAACATAGAAGGTGTATGCATCAAGATTTTGAATGTACCGAAAAGTGGGAGAAAAATATAACATAAAGTAAAAAAAATAAACTCGAACTATAATGACATGCAATAACTAACCGAAGATCAAGCCGAATAAACTAAAATATATCTAAAATGGTCAAAATTACCCCGTGTGATGGTCGTAGACATGCCCGAGTCCGAGATACCAATCCGAACTAACCGTGACCGAACCGAACTAAACCGAGACAACCGAAACCACTCGAACCGAGCTATTCGAGATCGCACCGACACAGCGGGAGAAGTCTATAACCGACATATAATCACACGAAGCCTGGGACGAGGAGTCCGATGTATACACTCCATCGGTAGGGACCCAATATACCTTGCCGGGTATAAGGGCAAGGACTCGTGAAAATCACTTTTGGGGCCATAAGGCAAATAAAACTATAACCTACAAGTAGCAACGTAGTTCGAAAACGGTACGCCGGAACCCTAGCCCCTGCTAAGTCCTACTCCCACCGGATAATCCTAAATTGAATACTAAGCTAATAGCTCAAAACTGGGGCCAAGACCGAGCCGTGATAGTTATCTCGGAAAGCACCCGAGAGTCTTATCTCAATCGATTTAGTAGCCGGTGTTCTAAAACCGCCGTGAGTTGGTTATCTCGAAAGGTCGTAACCGTCTAAAGAACAACCTGATAACCGAACAAGGGTCCTAAGGCTAGTTAGAGATATATCTCAAGTGTCATGACCACTTAATGGACCAATAAACTAGATTCTCGAATCTGTTTTGATAACTGGGTAGGCACCACCGACACCTTAGGAATGTACGTAAGTCAAACTGACAAATGACATTTTTGAAGTTACTGAGTAGGCTTGTATTTTGACTGAACTGACTAGAATAATCTCATTATGAAAACAACCGATATTAATGTGGAAAATCCCAACACCGATAACCGACCTTCTATAGAACTCTAAGTGTTTTGAGTGTGGACTCGAGACTTTGAGACTCGAATATACCATGATATTAACTTCTACTCAAGGATCTATGTAAATCAATCATCACTTGCATAGGTCTTTATATATGAACATAACATTTCTATTGGAATCCAAATAATGCAAGTTCCATAATGTTCTAAACTCAAAATCTAATTCTGGGACTTAAATTTTGAAATTGAAAAATCAAGCAGAAAGCTACGCCAGACGACCCACCTAATGAGTGGTTAAGTGACCTCACGACTCGTCCGGTAAGCCGTGAGAAGGAGGTTTGAGGTTTCGAGAAGGGAGGCAATGTAACCAACGAGGGACTTCACGAGTGGTGCTCACTAACCACGACCCATTAAGTCACTGTGGTCGTCTCTGGTTGAGGGATATTATTAGTGGTTGTTCTTTGACGGTGGGAAACGAGTCATGGTCCCTAGTAATGACTCGTTATGTCCCCCTGCTACTAGCCCTAGTGAGTTTTTAGCCAATATTACCTAACGAGTGTCACAACGAGTCGTTGTTAGTGCTAACGACTCGTAAGGTGACCCGTTACCAAGCTTAGAACTTAACCTTCAGCTGAAAGATTGTCCACGACAGACCACGAGTCATGGTTAGTGACCATGACTCGTTACGTCCGTCGTGGTGACCTATTGAGGAGCCTAGCAAGGTACTCGACGGGAGTGACCACCACTACGACCCGTTAGGGTCACCCTGCTAGGTCACCGTACGCTTTTCCAGCCGATTTTCTAAGGACTATTTAGTAATTTCCTATTCTAAGCTCTAAACTATGTCATTTTGAACATAAATTCATACTTATTGAGGGTTTGACTGGTTTCCTCCCCGCATTTCTCACGCTTACACTCGTGGAAAATTTATCGAAACTCCTCTCAAGAAACTCTCTCTAGCAAAGCTTAAGGCGTGCCTTCATCACGCTAGCTCGCTTCTTCTTAAACTTCACCAGGTATATGTAATTCAACAAGTGTAATTTGCCCTTCCTCAGGTTCCCCAAAATCTTCCCATACTGTCTATCAGCTTAGCTCTGAGTTTTTGAATACAGAGATTTTCATGTTGGCTCGTTAATTTCAATTGGGTTATTATATACATTATTTGTAATATTAACACTTTTAATTTTAACATAATATAAATTATAAGATCGTAAGAATTAAGTTCTAATATTTATATTTATTTTTTACTGGCCAAATTTATGTTTTTATAAATTTTAAATTTAAATTAATATATAAATTTTATAAATTAAATTTCGTATATAATATTTTTTTATTTAAAATATAAGTTAACTTTATTATAATTTATAATTGTACAAAATATAACCACAACAAAAATAAAATGTGCAAATATAATACATTATTAATAAATAACACAATGTATTGAAATACTGTGGATAATAACATCCAATCGCGGATCGATATACATCAAAATTAAAAAATACAATACATAACATAATAATTTAGAAAATTACAAAAATAATTTAGCAACTAAATGATATAATAACTCTATGTATTATACTACACAACATGATCTGTGTGGGATGAGCGTGATCGTAATGCACCACCAATATACTTCGAAGGTCCAACTCAACAATAGAAATAGTAGTAGATGAAAATTATTTCCATTTGAATAATTTTTAGCTCACATAAAAAATTAAGGATAAGATGCTCATTTTGAACTTCGTAATACATTAATAGAGCATTCATGGGAGCAAGATAGTAATCTTAAAAGTTTAATGTTTATGCAGAAATAAAAATAAATATTACCATGATGTAATATTTATTTAATTGTATTTCATCAATGATTTCACTTCTTTATTTGAATTTTCATTAATATGTATAATATATAATATTTACTTTCAATATACTATTTAAAAATATAGAGTATAAAATAATTTTATATTAAATGATTATATAAGAAAAATATGAATTATATAGAGGATTATGTAGAAAAAGAAGTAACAATTTATTTTATGAATTAAGAAAATCTAATAAATGAAATAAAAATAATAATATAATATGAAAGAGAGAGAAGAATCAAAAGAAAATATTCTTTTTTTTTGGAGTAAAAAATAGAGTAGTAGGTTGGAGTTGTTTTTCTTAAATTTGAAAACTTCTATTTTTTACTCTAACAAATTTAGAATTTAGAGTAAAATAGAGCTATGGATTGGAGATACCTCACGAGTGAAAGCACGCTGCTCCACTTTGATAGGAAAGTTGGTTGCACCACCAAAGCCGACAAGGTTTTCCAGTCTGACCTGGAATCAATTTGCTTATAAGATTTCAGTTTTTTGGGCCCATGTTTCTCCACTATCGTCTACAACAACTCATCCTCTTAAGGACTCCATGGACCCTTAACTGATTCGAGTCTTTCCTCTGCGTAAGCGCCGCCATCAAGGAACAACAACTAATAAACCCTAAGAAAAGGTACGCAGATAGATTACGCTAAATCAAAATCGAGATATTTTCGGTGACGAAGAGTAAGGAAAATATTTACAATTTGATGGTGGTGGGAGGCGGAGCCTGCATGCCAACAATTTTATTGAGGAATATTTTCCTTATTAATTTTTGTTTACATCATCGATCTCTGCTTCTTTGGGGTTACTAAATATTTAAAAATATAAATGATATTCGTAAAACAGAAACATCTAATCTATAGTACAACAAGATAAACTTAACATACAAAGAAATAATATAATCAAAAGGAGAGAAGCAAATAAAGAGTACAAAATTTATAATGCCTTTTGAACTTTCATTCCGCCGGGTCACCTTAATTATTTTTCCTTTTATTAAATTAATGTTTGAGCTAACTAATCTGGCATAATTCAAACCTAAATCTTAAATTAGTTTTCACAGGCCCTGATGATTTATTAGGATGCACCAAATAGTCAACAGATGATTAAAATTTTTATCTGGGCATTCGAATCATTGTCTCGATTCTTGAAATTGTTCGGTTGAAAACTTTTCAAATGGAGTCTCAAACCTAAATGAGGATAAAAAGTTAAAGATGACAAGCATGAGTCAGAGTAAAAATCTAATTTAGTGCGCTATATAAGTAATATTATCACTCCATCACTAATTTTATTGTAAGAATAACACTCTATGATAATTAGGATAAGATAATTACCCATTTTGAGTCCATATTTACTTTATAACTTCTTTAACCTAGTTCTTTTTATTAGTTTTTCCTCTTTGCTTCTTCTTTTTGTTACGTTTATTGTTTCTTTTTCTTTTTTTCTTTTTGTTTTCCATTTTTTTATCAAGGCTTCTATGTTTCTCTAGTCTGCAAGGTAAAATTGCGCCCTCCCGCCCGTGTATCCCATGCCCTAGTGTCGTTGATCTCGTCCGATGGGAGAGATCCAACTACCCTTTATTTCAATGTGTTTTATCCTCTACAGGTGGAGTACCCTATTCAATATATGATTTCTCCGCATGCTCCCTCGGGATGATTTTGATTCCAGTGGGGCCTCGTGCCCTACTTAGTTGGATCGACAATGACAAAGGCTTGCGAAACTGCCCTAAGGTAGCGAAATTCTTGTCGCATAAGTAGCAACCTCGCACGAATGGTGTAACGACCGCCCGGCGAAACGAGGCATATCCAATGAGTCAACCCCTTTTATTGATTATCTTCATTCTTTTTTAATATTTTTCATGTTATCTTCTTTTTTATGTTTTTTCTTTTTCTTCTTTTTCTTTTTTTTTATAATTTTTATATTTAGATTTGTAAATATTATGTATAGATTTAATATTTTTTATTATTATAAATTTAAACATTATTTGTTAGATGAATTAAATTAAAAAAATTTTTTTATTTTTTCATGTGAAATTTTAAAGGTTAAATTTATAAAATTAAAAAATTGAAATATTTAAATTTTGAAAATTTTAAAATTGATAATTGTGATTCGTTGGCGGTATCATTTTAAAATTGTTGTTGTTGCTTTTCTTAACCTCTATATAAAACACTTATGTTTCTCGAGTTGCCTATCCTAATATGTCTCTTTCTCTCTTATATCAATACTCATCTCTTTATTGCAATTAAAAATTAACTTTAATATAGCAAGAGAATTTATTTTATTTTTTTACAAAAAATTAAAAATATTTTTATATATATATTTTTTTATATTCTTGTTTCACACACCTTAGATTTATGGAAAAAATAAAGATGAGAATTAAGTGTTGCTTTAATTTCTTGGTTCTTTTTATTTTATTGATTTGAAATAGTATTGCATAAAAAGTATAAACTAGTTATTCATAGTGAATTAGTCGATAATATATTAACTTTGTTTAAGTTTGTTATTATCTTATTTAATTATGTAAAATATGTATAAATACTTTTATACACTATTATATACTTTTGTACATTTTTATATAAAATTAATAAAATAAATTACACTCTATGATAATTAGGTAAAATAATTACCTAGTTTAGCCCATATTTACTTTTTTACTTCTTTAGCCTAGTTCTTTTTATTAGTTTATTTTTCTTCTTCATTCTTTTTTACTTTTTTTTCCTGTTAGCTTCTTTCTTTCTTACTTCCTTCTTTTTTCTTTTTTTCATAATTTTTACATTTAGATTTATAGATATTATATATAAATTTGATATCTTTTATTATTATAAATTTAAACATTATTTATTAGATGAATTAAATTAAAAAATTTAAACCTTCCATTGAAATTCTTAAAAGTTTGAAAACTCACAAATGGGTTTTGAATTTGTTGAAAATTTTTAAAAAAATTGATAATTGTGATTCGTTGGTGGTGTCATTTTGAAGTTGTTGTTTTTTCTTTTCTTTTTTTCTATATAAGAACACTTATTTTTCTCATTTTCTCGTCTATCCTAACGCGTCTCTTCTCTTATATCAATATTCATTCCTTTATTGCAATTGAAAATTAATTTAAAAATAGTAGTAGAATTTTATTTTATTTTTTTGTTATTTATCTTTTATATATCTTTAGCTAGTATTCTTTTTCACACTTTAGATTTATGGGAAGAGAAATAAAGATGAAGAATTAAGTTGCTTTTTAATTTTTTGGTCCTTTTATTTTGTTGATTTGAAATAGTATTGCATAAAAAAATATAAACTAGTTATTCATAGTGAATTAGTAGATAATATATCAAGTTTGTATAAGTTTGTATAATTTTATATAATCGTATAATAATATGTAAGAATACTTTTTATACTATTATATATTTTGTAATTTTTATATATAAAGTTAACATATTGTCTACGTAAATGTATAATATTGTATAAAGTTGTATATCATAGGTAAAACACTCGTTGTGAATTTTTTTAGCTATGCGAATGTAAATTAAAAATATGATTATGTGGAGTAGTAGGTTACTGAGTTACAAATTATGTCTTTCTACCCTATCTTTGAGTTATGTTCCTGGCTGTTATTTGTCATTGTCTATGTTTGAGCAGGCTCCAAAGTCTCAAGTTGTTGCTTCCCCTTCATTGGTTCCGCTTATCTTTGACATTATTTTATTTATAGCTTTCAAATTTTACACACCAAAGTTGTAATTTTGTACTAACGCCCTTACCGGGAACCCCGCAATCATGCATGTAAGTGTGTGGGGGCTCGAATTGACAATTGTAGTAGGAGCTCGATTGGAAGCCGAGAATTGGTGTGCTCCGTTCTTGCAGGAGCCCCGTGTCTCTGGTTTTATTTATACGAGTTTTTATGTATAGTATTGGTAGAGCAAGACTCGCCTCGGTGCATTTCATGTTGGCTGCTTATTCTTGTAGGTTTTATGTAATTAGTTATGCAGTTGTAAAGTTTCAATTTGGTGTGTGTCCTTGCTTCGGTCTTTCACGCTTTTTTTCGTATGTTATTATTATCCTTATCAGCATTCTATCATTGGTTATGTATGGTGAGACCTAGTTGGTCCATTCCTATGATATAGTTGATTGTAACATGTGGTCTGGGCCAAGGGTTGCAAGGCATACGTTGCGCCGGCTTCTCGATCATTTTGGACCGTGCCGCCCTCCTGGCTTTGGGGGCGTAAAAGACTTGGTACTAGAGCATAGCCTATGTCTCAAGGTATCCACAAAGTCATGTATAGTGTAGTCTTGTTTATGGGTATACTATGCACCATACTTATAATCAAGATATTACGTAGCATAAGGGGGAGTTGTTTCACTTTATTTACTACTAGATTGTGCTGGAGTGAAGTTGTAGTGTCATCTCGAAGTCTAAATTCAGGTTATGTTTCAAATCATGCCTGTGATGAGACAAATGGCTACGAGATTGGTTGGCACGCTGTACCGATAAAGGTACTAGCCACCCTCTTGCCGATCACGGAGATAGATTGGAGGCACAGAGCGAGTCTCGCCTCCCCGAGTGAAGCCTCCCTCCAACTTAGGCAGAACTAATGTAGATACTCAAGACCTCCCCAACGTCGTTACCACCGAAGGATAGTGTGGTAGATCCTTTAGCACCCATTGCACCTCCGCAACACCGTAGGGGCAAGGTAACTGGGCCACAATTTAATTATTTACACCAATAGTCATGGGTACGACCGATGAAGGGCATATTTATGCACTTCATAGATATATTTTTACCCGTACTCTTACTATGTTTCGAGAATGACCATGTGTGTTTGCATGTGATTATGTTATATATTTGTGAAATTACTAATACACGTGATGAGATGTTTTTAGGGGCTTAAAATGATAAATTTGAAACGTGTTCAGGCCTTTGGAATACATGTAAATAAGTTGGAATGAACAATGCTAAGATCAAAGATTGAAGTGAACAATCGCACGAGGATGGCACAAGCCACACGAGGCAGCCCTTGTCCCAAAGACTGCAATGTGTGGGCGGCAGCCCATCCTGGCCAGCCATGGCACATGCGAGGCAAGAATATTCGCGCAGTCACTCGTGCGATGCGGCACTTGAGCCCGCGCGATGGAAGGCAGCGCCTTTCCTTCTAGGCGCGTTGGCATGTGCTAAGCGGCACTAAATGTGGCAATGAGGCAAGGCGACGCAAATAAGGCTTTCAAAATGGGAAAAGTGTATTTCCTACTTCAACTAGGAAAAGGAACATCAGTCCAAGTCAAATTCAAAAGAACAAGGAAAACCATAAATCTACTATAAATACCCCTTTATTTTCATGTAATAAGTATCAAGTTTTAAATCAAGTTTCAAGTTCAAAAGTCTTCAAGTAGGATTAGAGTTTTAAGTCTCAAGATTTTAGATACAAGTTTGGTGTCTTACCTTTGGAACTTCGAGACGATTGTTGAATTGTTCTTCTTTCTTGTTGCAATAATCAAGAGAGTTTTTTCCATCTTTGTAAGTATTAATTTTTGCTTTTATTTATGAATTCTATTAATTTACTTATAAACATGATAGGTTAAAACCACCACAACTAGGGTTGTGGGAACCATGACAAATTAACACATAATAAAATACTTAGTGATTCTTGAACCAGAGTTTATGCACGTATTTTCCTTCGTTTTCTTAATTGACTTTAACGATTGCAAACATTGTAACTCGCTGCTCCTACTTATCGACCAAGGGGTAATGAATGGGAAAAAGATTAACAATCTGGAGATTTGAGGCTAACAAACGTTATCTAATAAATACTTTGAACTTGTCCGGATAGCTAATCCGATATTAAGGGTAAGGGTCAACAAAGTACACCAGACTCCGACTCAAGTTGCGTGGTGAAAATCATATAGATAGGGGACCAACCATTTAGGTGAACTCAACCTACCAATATTGCATGCTAAGCACCTAATAGATCACTAGTATAAAACGCCATGTGGTTATGAAGTAATGGGAACACTTACCTTAGTTAGTTGAATTAGTTTTGATACAACAATCAATTTCTCAAAATAATTATTTGTTACTTTTACAAAATCCCCTCTTAGGAAATAATTAACTAAAAAGTTGCTGCAGCTAGCATTCTTCTATATCCTTCGTATTCTCTGTAGGATCACCCCAACCTCTAGTTGGTTCTTATCGACAACGTCCGCTTCATACTTTCAGGTGTGGTTTCGAGCGCTATCACTGGACTCGACGAGTAGACACATTGGACGAAGACAAATGGAAATGCATTTAATGCTCTAGAGCCCATAAGTTTTTTTGGGCCTAAGTCCTCCATATTTGACAAGGTTCGATCCGTATGAGGTCCGAATGACCGATGACTATTAGATGTATCGAGTATTGCGGGTAATGCGAGCTTCGATAACGTAGTGTGCAGCTAAAGGTATTTAGGCTACATGGAGTAGTTATTTTGTGGTATGAGTCTTCGACCCATGCCAGAGAGCTGATCCACCTCCGCATAGTGGGAGTTCTTGAGCTCTTATGGATTGGCTATTTTCCACAAGAGCACCAAGAGGCCCAAGATGAGAAATTCATACACTTCCGATGTGGTAGTACGAGCATGTGAGCTTATAGCCTTAAGTTTAATTCGTTGGCTGTGGGTAATGCTCAGATAAGGTGCCGACTATGAGGGCCGTAGTTCACATGTTTGTGGTAGGAGTGGGGGACTCATATAGCTCATGAGTGCTTGGGAGCACCCACTTAGTCTAACATCGACATTGTTCAGAAGCGCACTACCCATCGACTAAGTGATTTGCTTCACTCATATTCATGACACTCGTAGAGGTTAAGGGCAGAGGAAGAGGGGCCGCACTGTAAGATCTTATAGAAAGTCTAGAGGAGACTTCGAAATTCAATGGCAGGGAAACCGACTTGACTGGAGAAGTGCTCCACCTCGCCTTTTAAGAGACCGAGGAGAGACCACAGTTTAGCCCCATCTAGTTTCTGAAATTAAGAGAGATCTCTGATACCCCTATGTACTCAAGGTAGAAGTCATCTAGTGGCAATGCCATCTAGGTCGAATGTATGTTATTAAGGTACACATGGCCATTTCATGCGGATGCTCGATGAGGGGCAAAGGTGACATTGCACAACCGATAGGTTTAACACAAAGCATTATCACCCCGCTCATTCTCCCAAAGCTACCTCTTAAACAACAGGGGTCGACAAGTGCGTAATCGCCATGCTCTGTGTGGTCGCTGTGACTAAGAGTCGTCCCCGATGTTATCACCTGGGTACCTGGTTGTACTCTCTCCCATGTTGTTTATGCTTTGATCGATCCAGATTTACCCTTCAGCATGCTACTCCACCGATAGAGAGTAAGTTTGAGATATCTCCTAAATTTTTAGCTAAGCCGTTTGTCATGGCTCACGCCAATTGGAGAATTCATGTTAGCTAGAAAAGTGTATCGGTTGTATGATTTGAGTATGTGGTATATCTACATTAGCTGATCTAGTCGTAGCTTAAAATGGTTGATTTTGATGTTATCATGGGCATTAATTGGCTAGTGGTGTGTTATGCTAATATTGATTGCCGAAAAAGATTGTCGATCCCACTTGGGGACGAGTCAATTTTGGAATGGAGATGCCGTTACATTTAAATGTAAGTTCATTTCATACCTTAAGGACTCGGAAGAATTCGTGTCTAAAGATTGTATTTCTCACTTAATTGAGCCGAGATTTTTCCAACAACCTGTAACCTTCCGCCCAGAGTAAGCTTCCAGAAACTTTAGAGGACTTACCTAGAGTTCCTCCTAAAAGGGAGATAGACTTAGCCATTTATTTTCTTTCGTATGCTCACTCGATATTGATCCCTCCTTACAACATGGCTATCGTAGAGTTAAAGGAGTTGAAACGAAAGCAAATTAAAAAGATTTTCTCGAGAAGGGATTCATTCACCCTATGTATCACCGTGGTACATCTGCTCTTCATGTGTGAAAGAAAGATGGCTCGCTAATAATGCATCGACTATATGCAGCTTGAATAAAGTGACGATTAAGAACAATAATCTATTTCCTAGGATTAATAACTTGTTTGATTAGTTACGTGGTGTCGATGCTATCCAAAGATTGACTTGAGGTCCTGGGTACTAATTAGCTGCGGGGTTAGGGAGGTTGATATCTCTAAGACTGCCAAGATCGTGTATAACTACCATGAATTTCTAGTGATGTCATTTGGGCTTACTAATGCCCCGACAACTTTATGGACTTGATTTAATAGTGTTTAAGCCCTTATTGATGTATTTATAATTATCTTCATTGATGACATCCCGGTTTACTCATGGTCAAAGGCCGAAAGCATGCAGATCACCTGTGGCTATGTTAGAGACTCTCTAAGAGCATCGTTGTATGCTAATTTCTAAATGTGAATTTGGATATCATATGTATATTTTTCGTCACATGATCACGTATAAAGGTATAAGGATCAATGGCCAGAAAATAAAATCTATAAAGAATTGGCCCAAACCTCTAAATCCTATAGAGATTCATATCTTTCTGGGTTTGGTAGGTTACTACCGTAGGTTTGTGGAGGCTTTTTCCACTATCTCCGCTCCCGTTGGACAAAGTTGACTTATAAGGTCGCTAAGTTTCAGTGGTCATATGTAGGAGCGTGAGCTTCCGTGAGCCGAAAGATAGGTTAACTTCAAGATCTTCGACTCTTCCAAAAGGTGCAGAGGGGTATGTGGTTTATTGTGACACTTTCAGAGTTAGATTGGGCCGTGTTATGCAACACCTAAGGTCATCACCTATGCTTTGAGGCAGCTGAGGAAGCATGCGTAATTACCCTACCCATGATCTAGAGTTAGCGCAGTTGATGTTCGCACCAAGATATGGTGCCACTATTTGTACAGTGGTACACATTGACATTTTTATAGATCATAAGACCCGCAAGACTTATCTAAGAGGAAGGTTAAATTTACGGCATGTAGAATCGTGGTTAAGGCCGGGAAGACACAGATGGTGTGTAACAATTAAAGCGAGCCGTCAAGCCGTGCCGAGTCGTAAATCGATTCTCGAATACCCGCTTGAACTCGAGCAACAAAAGGATAGTGAAGGGGAAGTAAATCGAATAGGACACAAAGCATGAAAAAAAGAAAAGAGAAGCAGGGATTGTGTATTCAAGCTTATGTCGTTGTTTGTGTTTTTCAAGGTGTTTTTCCTGCCTCTTTCCCCTCACCGTCTATCTCCTTTTTATAGGAGAAGATGAGAGATCGTACTTAAGAACTTTGAGAATTCAAAATTTGAATTGTCGGGATTGAAGAGATGGTGGAAAGTATAAGACAACAATGAAAAAGTCGAAAAAAGTTGACAAAGAGGGAGTGACTCACTGCTTCGGCCGCTGAGAGACCCTTTCATGGCAATGAGATAAATAATGAGATTTTTAGTGAGATTTGGGGAGGGAGATGATTCCCGATAAAGGGTATGGGGTTGGGGTTTGCGTTACAGGGTCTAGATGGATGAGGTACGTGAGGGTGGTGTTGGTTAGCTGAGAGGGTGTTAGAGAAAAAAGGGGTCCGGGTTAAATGGTGGTGCGCGGAGGTATAATCGGAGGTGAGAGAGGTTGGTTGAAGGGTTTAGTGAGGGGCTGTTCGATTGGACAATGGAGTGAAAAGGTTAGGAATTTCGGTAGTTTATGTGTCCGGCCTGGTATTTAGGTTTTAAGACAAAGTTAATTATTTTGAATCGCTCGATATTCACAATTAAAGGAAGATAAAAAATAAATAAATAAATATATATATATATATAAGGGAGGAAAAAATGAAAGTCATCGATTGAATTTGATGGCTAATAAAGGGAAAGAAGCACACCATGTGCTTGTTTATGGGACACACATAGATTGGCTGAAATTTGTTGACAAGGATTGAGAAAATAAACATAGTTTTGATCAATTTGTGACTAGAATTGCAATTTAAAATAAAAAACCAAAAAGATAAAAAAATTAAAAAAATTAAAAAAATTAAAAAAATTAAAAAAATTAAAATCAATTAAATTGTAAAAAATCATCTCATTTTTAAAATATAAATAAAAATCAAGATGCATTATTAATTGATTAATTTGAATTAAGCTTCAACTTAGACAAAATAAAATATTTATTCGCGAAAATTGGTCATATAGTATTTAAATTACAATCAAACAAAAATTAATAATTTAAAATATGTACTTAAACAAGATACTATTTTGATACAAAAAAATTGACAATATATATAGAAATCAATTTTTGTGAACGTTTTTGATATTTAAAATCACAAAAAATTATATATGTTTGAGAATTTATCAAATGAAAACACAAAATATTATCAAAATAGTAAGAGAAATATTCACAATCATTTAAATATTTACTTTATTTCATTTAGAATTTCATAAGCTTAAATAATTAATAGAAAATATGAAGAGCCGAAATTGAGTGTCACCGTTTTTAAATCTACTATATTTGCAAGTTGAAGTTCAAAGTCATTAAGTCTAAAAACACTAGTGGTTCAATAGGTCCATATCTCTTAATGAAATTTCTTCAAAAACCGATCATACCTTGTAGGCTACCGCGTCTCGCAAGTTAAAGCTTTAAACTCACTGAGTTCGTAAGTTGAAGTCCTCAAATCTGCCAAGAGCAAGTTGTAATCTCAAATCTACCATGTCTAAAAGTTAAAATCTTTAAATTATCAAAGCCTTCAAGTGGAAGTTTCAAATCCACCACATTCTGCTAAAGTTCAAAGTCATTAAGTCTACAAGTTGAAGTCTCATATCCTCCACGCCCTGTGAGTTAAAGCCTCAATTCTACATTGTTTGCAAGTTAAAGTCTTTAAATCCTATGAGGTTTCTCGAGTTTATTTGCTCTTGTGGATTTGGACAAGTATCCATCCCTTTGCACCGTAAGATTATCTTCGAAGCTTACTATCTCGAGGCTCCGGGATGAGTATCCATCCCCTTGCACCATAAGATTACCTTCTCGAGTTTACCGGTTCTTAAGGAAGGAACGAGTATTTCCTTTGCATGGTAAAGATTACCTTCTTGATTTTACTGTTCTTAGGACGTATCAGCATCCATCTCTTTGCTCATAAGACATACCTTCTCGAGCTTGGCCTGCCTTGGGAGCGGGGATGAGTATCTATCTCTTTGCATCGTAAGGTGATTTTACTATTCTTAGGATAGAGGTGAGTGTACATCTCTTTGCCTCATAAGATTACCTTCGGAAGCCACCGTGTTGTGAGCCGGGACGCAGTATCCATCTCTTTGCGTCGTAAGATTACCTTCTCAAGTTTATCATTGTTAGAGAAGGGGCGAGTATCTATTCCTTTGCACCGTAGAACTACCTTCTTCGTGGGCAAGGAGCATTCTCATGAACTTGTCATTCGATCTGCTGTAAAAAGAAAAAGAACAAAAAGAGAATTTACAAAAAATAAAAATATTAATTTAAAAGATAATTTGCACTGATGCTTTTGTGCAAAGGCCTCAAATGTCACCGAGGAGCTCAAAATCGCTTATGCTAAAAGAATGTAGAACATATGACTTTAGTGGAATCAAGGGATTGTGATCTCAACGTTCCTACATCAAGAGAGAGAAGTTTTGAAGTCTCACAAATCTCGAAACTTCCAAAGATGATAGAATTTTAAGCAAAAGCCAAAATATTATATAGAATAATATTTAAAAATTCTAAAATTTTGCTATATTGTAGATCTTGAAGCTTAATTTCTGAAAATCAAATGGATCAATGTTTTGATATTTCTATGATAAGATCTCGAAGCTTTTTATCACAAACATGCTAAGCCGTGAAAAGTGACACTTCCAAAGATGACGTATTCTTAAGCTAACTTCAAAAAGTCATTTAGAACAATGTTGTTGGATTTTAATTTTGAAATTCATCTATATTGTATATATTGAAATCTAGTTTCTAGAAATTCAAATAGATCTTATTTTAGATATTTCTACAATAAGATATAAATTTTCTATCATAGACATGTTAAGCTGTAAAAAGTGACGCCTCCAACATAATAGACTCTATGCTAATTTTAAAAAATTATGTAGAATAATATTGAAGGAGCTTAAATCTAAAATTTAACTATGTTGTAGATCTTGAAATCTTGCTAGTCTCTGAAAAATTAAATGGATCATTATTTTGATGTATTTACAATAAATACGTATTTTCTATCATAAATATACTAAATTGTAAAAAAGGTGATGAATATCAAAAGAAAAATAAAAAAAATTACTTTGTATTGTGCTCCGTCATTGTGACTTGTGATGCTGAAACTGATGGTAAAAAATGACAGGAGAGATCGTCCCTATTTATAGATAACTAATGATGATTAGTTGACTCCTAGTCCAATATTAATCAAACATGAAATCCTAGTTGGTTTGAAAAACTACAATCTAATTATGTTCAGTTGGGCAAAGAGAAGGGGCTACATCGGTTTCCTTAATTGAGAAAAGAGAAGCAGGCTCTTTTTTCTTAAATCAATCATTTTAGCCCTTTTTTAGTTAAAGAAATTGGATCTTTGATGATATTGAGATTGGCTGCCAAGAATTTCAAATGTACATGATCTATAATTATTACCACATATACAAACTTGAATCGGCATTAGATTCTCAGAAAGAAAGAGTTTAAGAAATATTTTCTTAACACGAAATATGAGTTCGACACTTTAATAATATTTCAAGGTTAATCTTTTCAAGTTAGACAAATTTTGTAGATGGCTAAATTTTATTAAATTTAAATTCGTAAAAAATTAAATTATATTAAAATTAAGATATATTTGTTCAAATAAATATTTTGAATTAATATAATTAGATTAATCATTTAAGTTCGATAAATATGAATTTAACTAATGATACAACTTTAGTTGGAGTTTAGTCCATTAACTAAGTTACAAATGATGGTTCTCACTTTACTGAGCTCGAGATGTCATCTAATTCTGTTAGAGTCCGAAACTGCAACACGTTAAATGACAAGCCACGCCAAGTCAAATGGAAAAAAAGTCAATAGAATCATACCACATGTCAAAATAACACAACATTATAGTCAAATCGAAGGCTAATAAAAATGTGTTACATGTACAACGATTAATGCTCCAACAAATTAAACGCTGGCTACGCCGCCTTCAATCTTATTAGTTTCGTTTCTTATCACAACTCTTCCATTCTATAATTATAAATAGTGTGTCTCATAATTTAAAAACACTGTAATCCTACCAAGAAGCCGTATAGAGCTCGTGATCAAATGTCGATATTTCTGTAGTTACAAACGTCAAGCATTAATTAAATTCATCAAGTCTGGACCTCAAAAATCTTTGAATTCAAATACAACAAGACCGCGTTAAAACCAGATTTACATCAAGTTTCAAGCTACTTGAATTCAAATACATGTCAAGATCATCCAATGCTTCTCAAGATCAAGCACCAAAAGTCCTGAATTTAAATACAAGTTAAGATCAAGACGATCATATTCAAGATCAAGCTTCAAACCTCCTTAAATTCAAGTACAAATCAAGATCAAAAGCCTTTAAATTTATATTCAAAAATAAAAATAATAGGATCCATAAAGATTGTGACATTTATCATATTTGAAATAAAATACTATCATTGTTGCGATATTTTTCTATCTTGATTAATATTTTTCAACACAAATTTTATTGTCTACAAATTCTCATCGCTTTATTTGCAACAAATTTTCTCATGTATGAAAAATAAACTTTAATCACATAATAAATAAAAAAAGTAATTTTACTTATCAATATTATGAGTACAAATTGCGGTATTCCCTTACTCCTCCTCTCTTGATTATCTCTATGATTCGAAGGTCGAAACAACGTGTTCGAACTAGGATAATGTGAACCTTATAATGATTTATTTGATTCGCATGCAGGATTTTGTGGATCTTCTTGAAGTACTGATTGGTCAAGAAGAGTTTATCTTCACATCTGTTGTCTTTGTGAATATTTCAAGAATTAATGAAATCTCGAGACGCTCTTCAGAATATGTATTCTTATAGGCGTGAGCTAGATTTAGGGTATTGGAATATAGAGTAAAATAACCTCCGAGAAATGAACCTGATCTTTGTAGCTTGAGTTAATACTGACTGACTCATCTTATGTAGATTCTATCTTTAAAGTTTGAATATAAATTAGACTCGTCTTGTAGAGTCCTATTTTTAACCGTAAAACTCATCTTGTATAGTCTTGTTTTAAATCTGCAAAATTATCTTGTAGAGTCTTGTTCAAGGATACTCTTGAACTTAATGAATTTGATCAATGCTTGAGTGTTTGAATTCTTCTAGTTTAAATATATAAAAAAATCATGTATTTGATCCGCGAGCTTTCTTGGTTCTTATTAGAATTTTGGTCCCTTTTTCCTCAATTATAAGACTCATATTTATAGTTGTGGCGTGAAAGAGTTATGATAAGTACAATCTCCCTTTAACCAATCGTATTAAAAGCTGATACGACAATATCCGATTGGTCGAAACATGTCACTTGTACATGTTGTACATTTTTATTGGCCTTTGATTTGACCATAAATGTCAGCAGATCATTTTGATAATACGATACGATCATACGTCTCTTTTGCTTGGACTTCGCGCGTGACACGTCATTTGGATATGCGTCACCAATTCTGTACTTGGGACAAGCACGATATTGGGTTCAAGAAAGTAGAGCTCATCATGATTTGTAACCCAATAAAATTTGATCACATATAAATCAATAATTTTTGAATTCTGTTGTGCATGTTTATCATTAATTATATGTGTGTGTGTTAAAAAAAATATTCAAATTGTGATTTTAAATTATAATTTAAATTTAATATTTGGTTTGAGGGAAAGAGGAAAGGGGAACTAAACTTTAAATTATTGGGATTTTGATTTTTAAAAATATTTTTAATTATATTAGTTTTTTTTTGTTTTTGTTGGTTTGTTTTTGTTTTTGGGTTTTTTTATTTATGTTGTACTATTTAAACATGGCATACCATGTAAATATCTATGGTATGTAATTGACTTATACAAGAGTGAGTTAAAACGGATAAAGATTAATCGTAGGTCAATTAATATACATCAAATGAAAATCAATCTTCCAAGTCTAAGGAAGAAGGTCCATGGGTTTGCCTTCCAACTTTAAAAATTCATCCTTCATTTCGCTGGATTCCCTTTTATAGATGTATTTATTGGATGCGCACAAAACCTCGAAATTTAAGGCAGATATGACCAAGAGGAAACCATAATAGTAATCCAAGTGGGAGTCATTCATATTGTCTCCAATCCAGCTCTTCCCTCCATTACTCCCTGTTATTTTATCCACCATCGTCACCAAAAAGCTATTCAAGAAATTTCCAAGGCCAATCCCACTTGTGAAAAACGTTGCAGTTGAGGCTTTGCATGTCTTCTGGTGACTGATCATAGAAAAATTCCAGTAATCCTATCGCATTAAACACATCTGCCACACCCAAGAGCACATACTGAGGCAACAAACAAAATATTGTCATAGGGACTATTTCTTTAGGCCCATTGATGTGATGCATTTTAATTACGTGCATCCTTCTCACTTCCATCGCATAAGCAATCGCAATGGCTAGAATTTGGATGAGGAACCCTGTTCCCAGCCTCTGAGTAATGTGATTTCTAGGATTTCTGTTTTCTTGCGCATAAAAGGCACGAAATATCGATCATACATGGGCACGGACAATAGCATAGTGAGAGTCACAAAGCTTCCTAATGATGCTGCTGGAATCTGAAATGTTGAACCCAAGTGTCTGTCCAAGGTGGTGCCTTGTTTGACGAAGAGAGTGTTTATTTGCGCCCTCAAACGCTGCTGCTGGGGAATTGCTGTTACTACCATATCATTGCCATTCCTGCGATCAATTTGGCTCCTTCGACCTGAGTCACTGTGCATGGTAGCCTTGACCCTGTATCATAGTTTCCTTTGATTGCCGCTTTGTCCAAGAACCTGAAAAATAAAACAGACTTATTGATTGATTTTATACACTAATGTTTGATTATTTGTATCACACATACATATTTTAATTAAAAATTTAACAATTCATATTTAGGAAGCTCATAAATGCTCACTATATATGGTCCTCATCGATTTGAGACTTTCTTCCTCGATTTGGGACCATGGTTTTAATTGTGAGTATGTATAGGCTGATATATTAGCTAATCTACGTTACATTAAGGCAACTAATGGGGATTTGTGCCTCTGCCTGGGGTAAAGGCAATTCATAGGGGTAGGCTCATAGTGATGTGGGGGTAAAGGCAATTCATAGGAATAGGCTCATAATGATGTGGGGTAAAGGCAATTCATAGGGATTGATCATTAGCTAGATTCCAAGTGCAATTTGATTGCCGTATCGTGGTAGCGAAATTCAAGGTGGGCTGTATTTTAGGTCCCTCATTTATCTTTATTGATGCAAGCAATCAAATATGATATTTCTTTTAGTCAGTTTCATTAATGATGCAAGCGATTGAATATGATACATTTTTTTCAATTAGTTTCAAAAGAAATGCTATATTTTTTATTTAATAAATATTAAAAAATTCAAAAAAGGAAATGAATAAATAATATTAAATTAAGTAACAAATTAAATAATTAAAAATATTAAAAATATTTTTATATTTTTTAAAATTAATATCAAATTAAACTACATCATATAAATTGGTATTTAAAATTGAGAGTAAATACTTTTTGTAGGGTGCACAGCAGTCTGCCACGTTGAAATTAGTGATAGGTGCTGTGCTATGCAACTTGACAAAAAGGAAAGCAACCATTCTTGGAGGACCAACGGTAGAGCAGTATAAATGATATTACACATGGTATATAATGATTAGAAATTTAACAAATGCAAAACACTTGCCAGAGTATTGAGATGTACCTTTGTTAGCTATAAATTAGGTCCCCTTGCCTTTCTCTCAAATTTAAGGGAGAAGAATCTTTCTCTCAACATCACTTTAAATGTTAACTTTTAGATTTTTATAAAAAAAAAAAATATTTTTATTTTTTAATATGTTTGCTAATTATTGTAATTTTTCCACTAAGTATAAATAAAACTTATAACAATCAATGGAGTTAGAAATTCCCAGACAGCTAGCAAACATGAGATTGCACATCCATGAAGACCCATACGATTATATTTTTGCGACGTAGGTAAAATGTAAGAAACTTTTCAATAAACACTATAAAAGCTTACCGAAATACTGGAGTGTGATGGACTTATAGTCATAGTGAAATAGTATTGCATATCAAGTTCATGAAGCGGGACGGGTCATTAGAGTTCACCCTTCCTGTTGGCAAATGCAACAATAGGAACACGGCGGTCCTTAGCAGGATGCTGAGACTTTCTAACTTTGTGCCTGTACGTTGGGGTTCCAATGTAGAAAATAATTAGTGAAAATATTAGACCAACAGTTGGAATTCCACACCCTAATCCCCTACTCAAGTTTTCTTGGATGTAAACAAGGCCTATTAAAGTAAAGCACCAGCAAAGGTGCTGAACATCCACCAATTGAAGAAGGAAACTTTTAGCTTCTTTTCATGTGGATTAAAATCGTCAAATTGGTCAGCGCCAAATGTCGATATATTAGGCTTTGTTCCACCTGCCCCAATATTATAACAGGGAGCACAGAAGAAAGAAATTTGGAGATGCAGTGGCCTTGTTGCATACTCCATTTTCACAACTCGGCTTCAACAATTTAATTGATACGGCCATTGTCAAAAGGACCATTCCCTGGTAGAAAATTACAGCTGGGATCAGCCTATTTTCTAATGAGAAAAGAACTAAGTCATTTCTTGCTTTATTGAATCATAATTGAATTATTTCTGTATTTCATCCGTTTATTCATTCAAAATTTACAAATATTAAAGGGAAGCAGATGGATTCTTGTAGTATGAACCAAATAATGAATAAAAATTTAGAAAATAATTTGCAGTCGCTATCACACTAAAAAGGACAAAATTAAATTTGACAGTGATGAGTCTGAAGTACAAATTAAAGTTTTTCCGAACGATGTAGCCATCAGAACTTTTTGTCTTTAGATACTGTTATCTAAATATTGATAACATATAATTTCTTATTTCAAGGTTTGCAGCATCACAAACAATCACAGGTTATTTCATAAGTTATTCTAGTACTAATAGTATAGAGTTTATTAGCAGATATCAACTATTGTACTAGTTATATGAAATTTATACCAGAAAAACAAACCTTATAATTATCCTTTTACGGAGAGATTATATCAACATGAATGTAGTGTTTTCATTTAAATTTGAAATGCTAATTTTTATTTATTTTTACTATGAATAACCAAACAAACCCTAAAAGGAAAGAAAGGTTGTTAAGCCAAGAGAAGTAGTAGTCTCATTCTAATGTCAGCTGGCGGAATTATTGCAATATATGTCTCATTGTCAAACAATTAAGTGATCATTTAAGGCTCAACTCTCATATTTATTCTAAAATAATAATAGTTAGTGGTGCACGGTTAGGGCAAAGCACCAAGTAAGTGAGCTAGATGCAGGTCATTTTCTAGCCAGGGATAATGAATTGTTTACCGGTCCCACTGGGGGGAAAAATCCTCCAAATTAATGGCCCTGGCCGGTCGGTAATTATACTCAATTGTAGGCCAATAAAGATAGTTGGTGTAGACATGATTATATATATTTATATATATGCACTTAGACTGAATCAGGTAAAAGGTTCCTTTTGGAGCTTCACTCACGTGAATGAAACGAGATACTCCTAACTTATATTTTTGGGGAAAGGAATAATATTTAAAAAGAATAAAGGAATGAAAGTCCATTACGTGTTTGGTGCTTACCATGACGTAAATAAGTGATGAGATAGTGAAAGTCCAGAAGTACCCAAGTAAGTCAGCACATAGGCTCCAAAGAAGTGCGTAATCCAAATATCCAGACCAGTTATTCACATTCCTAACTGATGAAACATTGTCTTCATGAAGTTGGGTTGTTAAGTACACCACTAGGTTTGAAGCTATTCCATAGAACGCCATCCTCTCAAATGCTTCATACCCTGTTCATTCATAAAATTACTTAGAAAAAAATATAGCACATGGATTTGTAGAAATCTTAGTGCAAGAGCTAATATCATTCTTTCTAAGAATCTCAAATATGCCACCCTCTATGCATGTTTAGGCGTAGTGATCAAGGAATTCAAGACCTTCTGAAATCAATGACTCATAGAGGCTTTAAAAAGATACATACATACATACATACATATATATATATATTATATATATATATATATAATTTATTAAAATAAATTCTAACTTTGCCCGAAATTGCTGTTACACACTTTAATTTTATATAAAGAAAACTTTTAATATATTGTTATTTTTTGCTCAGCGACTGATGGCCAGATAATACGGTCAGCTGGGGTTATAGGCAAAAATAGGATATTGTCAGCTAAACTAACTAGTAGATTTAGGTAAAATAATACTTATGCTAAAATTGGAACAAGAATAAAATTTCTCTTTAAGCCAAGTAGATATGAAGAAAGAGAGGGTAGAAGAAGGCTACCTACAAGGAAAGAACAAGCTTTCCATTTGGCTTAGTTTCTTTCTCAGCAAGCACAGGCTGACCTCGAAGATCAAACTCGTCCCATCTTGTGTGTATTCATTGTTAGCTTCCACATAAAATGTTGGACGCTAATTAAAACAGAACAAGTGTGATGGATCGAGTTGAGGACTGAGGAATTGAAGCAGAGGAACTGAGCTATATGTAGGCAGTTCTCCTCCTACTGTTTGCCAGTACAGCTGGGTATAATGGACCATATGTATTTGTCCCTATCATTATTTAATGGGTCTAATGAAGCAATCATGTAAAATGCTTTGGTCCATGGCTTTAAGAAGTGAATTAAAGGGAAAAAGCCAAATTTATTTCTGGGGCTAGCTTAATAGCTAATTTTATTCTTCATTCTGTGTGACTATATTCGGTTTACGCTTATCATCAAACCATTTACTTCTATACCTCATTTGAACAAAATCCCAAATCCTAGCAAATTACTCATTTTTTAAAAATAAAACTTATAAACTCACAGTAATATAATGGAAAATAAATATAAATATAGAATTATAGAGTAATAATTACAAGAAATACTTCACTAGTATCATGTTTTTTCAAATATAATTTTTTTTTAACTACCAGATTTGGTTAAAAAAATTATGATTATTTAAAAGTCCTATGAATCACGCCCGTATATTAACTCGTTGCATTTCATATACTTTTCTGCCGCCGGCTTTAATAAAAAAGTTACCACATTATTATGATTTTTTTGCGCTGCCATAAAGTGTTTCTTCATTGTTCATACTTACAGCCACTATTGTGTATTTTCAAATCAAACTACGCGGTCCCGCAACTAATTTAAAACAAGCCAATCATATTTTTGTCCTCTTTTTTAAATATTTAATTATAACTTCATGTTTCTTTGTTGGGTTAATTGTTGATAATTTGTTTACATATTGATATATCTTGTTTGTTAAAATTTGATTTTAGAGCTTTTTATTGCATATGTTTATAAAGTTAAATTCTATAATTTATTTAGGATTTGGTACTAAATATTTTTAGAAAATGATATTTCTTTTTCTTATGTCGATTTGTTCGAAGCTTTTATGTATTAATATTGTTATCAATATTAGTGGTTCAATTATTCACAAAAATGGTTAGAAATTAGTAATACAATATATTTTTTAAAAAATAAATTCTCGTTTTTATGAATCCGTATTTTGTTTGTTGATTTATTAGTTGACAAGTTGATTATATATTGGTATACATTATGGTTAATATTTTGGTTGTCAAGTTGTTTACTGTCATACATGTTTTATTGTATTATAGTTGAGATTTATAAATGTTTAGAAATTGGTATTGAATGTCTAGATACTTCAAACCAACTTATCAACATAAATCAACATTAAATTAATAACATGAAATTAAAATAATAATATAACTAGTTTTTTTAAATTTAATTAAAAAATTAAAAATATTTAAAATCAATTTTTAAATATTTAAAATCCCAACTATAATACAAATAATAAATATGGCAAAAGAACAACTTGAAACCAAACTTTAACCTTAATCTATACCAATATGCAATCAACTTGTCAACCAATAAATCACAAACAAAATATAGATTCATAAAATAAGATTTATTTCTAAAAATTAATGTATTACCAATTTCTAACCATTTTGCAAACATTTGAACCACTAATCTTGATAACAATATTACATTACATAAAAACTCAAAAGAAAAATAAAAATAAATCAACATAAGACAAAAAAAAAAAAATTCATTGAATATGAAGCTTAGGAGAAAACATACTCTTTGTTAGATGAAGGTTTAAAAGTTGATGATTTGGAGAAGATAATCTCTTTGTTAGATAAATGTTTATAAGTTAATGAAAAAGAAAAGTTATTGTAGAAGGAAAACAAATTAGTTTAGAGAGATAAAAATCACACTCCTCATTTGATTTGATGTGCAGTAAATATTTTTCATAAATATCTATGCTATAAAAGGTAAAAATATTTTTAAAACTATATTAGAGAGAAAAATTACACTCCTAATTTGATTTGACGCATGCGAAATATTTTTCATTAATATCCGTGTTGGTATAAAGAAAAAATATCTTTAACCGTATTAGAGAGAAAAATCACACTCCTAATTTGATTTGACGTGCAAGAAATATTTTCTAAAAATCTATACTATAAAAGAAAAAAATATTTTTTTAATCATATTACTCGGGTAGTAAAAGTAATTACCATATACCCACAATATTCGTATATTTGTAAATTAATTGTTACTTTAGTAAATAAATCAAGATGTTGGTATAACTTATAATTAAAAGTCTTATAATAGTATTTTATGTAATTTTCTAATATAATCCAATCATCCCAACTCAATTTAACCAAAATGGACCCAAATTTCTAACCCGGCCACCCAAACAAATAAACCCTTAGTTACTATGATATATTTATATATCTCTATGACCCAAAAAGAAAGTATTTTTTTTATGTTCTTGTAGATAAATATGAAAAATGTGTTCTTTTAAAATTATATTAATATTCTCCCAAATTTAGAATAATCTTCCCATGCTACTTAAATTTCTTTTCTTTGGCCTCCTCTTTCTTTTTCTTCTTTTTGGTGTTTGTTTTAAATTTTTTGTACTTTAATTCTTCCATTCAAGTAAATACCCAAGTATTGAACTAAAAAAATCGAATAGAACCGAATTGAATATGTTACACCCCATAAGTTTCTAATGTTTAGACGACCTATTCGCATGTTGGTTAAGAGTTTTAGAGTGTAATATGTACGAGGAAGCGTTCGAGGAAGATAGAACAAGGACGAAATGACGATGCGGAGAAGGGCTGTCACCGCCCAAAGGGCACCGTGGCACCACCCCCTCCCCTCACATTTGCCCGTGGCACGCCGGCGAAATTGGCGCGTTGCATGGACCCCCAAGCCCACCACCCAAGTATATATAGGTCCTTTTATTATTTGAATATATACATGTTATATTTGACCAACAGAGGGAGAAGCACGAACAAATTGATAAAATTTCCTCCGTTTATGCTAAGTGAAACGCCACCCGACCAAATTAACTTCGAGTATATATAAGGCCGTAGGGAGCATCACTACCGAGCAGCCGCAAATTCGCCGCGAATTGTAACCCCGCCGAGCCAAGTTGTCGGAATTGCTTTAAACTAAAGGTCAATACGATCACAAGCTTAAAGTTGGGGCATTTCTCCCTTCTCGGGATCCTCGAGAAATTAAGGAAGCTGATCGTGTTCCGTCAAGTTGAAGTATAGTTAATATTTCTATATAAAGTTATCGTTTTCTCCTAATTTAGTACTGAAACTAATCATTTTATTCTAATAATACGATCGCAACTAAGAAGAGCGCTTGAATACGAGCCGAAACTCGCGGGGCTAATCGCAATCTACGAACGAGGTATATTTCTAAGAAGTTAGTTTTCTTAGCATGATAACTCGCCTGAATCTCGCAAGAATACCAGCGACATGTCTATTATGGTTAGTTGTTGTTATTAGCCGATACCGCATTCCATATTGTTTGGACTGGATTACCTGTATAGCCTCCATGACTAATCACAGGTTATTAGCTATGGCCGACGCCCGCCGGTGGGCGAAGGACGCCGCTCTACTTGAGCTATACCATCCGGCCAGGACGCAAGATGGGTTCCTGTGTCCTCATATATCGTGGTTGGCTTTATAAGCCCCCGTCGAAAAATGGGTGCCCTGGTGCAGAGCACGTGAGTCCACTAGACTCGCATTACGCTACAATGGGGGGCCGGTAGCCGGCTCACTGCTGCACTGGGGGATCGGGTAGGACGGCTATAGCTATTAGTTTACCAAAGGTGACTCAGATAGTATATAGATCAGAGGTGTACTACCTCAGGCTTATAGTCCCTAGGTGGTTGGCCTATGTCGGTTGTACCTTCCGCTATGGGGCTGTGCAAGGTTTATGTTTGCTTTAGTAATTGATAATTAGATAAGCTAAGTTCTATTAACACTTGTGTAATAGATTCCTATTCTTTTATTTCAATACTCTCGCTTTATATCTTTATTTCAAATATTTACAATTATCGCCTTACATATTTAGTACATTGTACTCGACGCTCTTTTTGGGGCGCCGCATTACTTTCCTGGGCTGTGTACGGAGCAAACGATGGGAGCTGAGCCCCTTATGTTTTCAACTAGCATTACTGTAGTAGTTAGCTCCTTTCTTTTGAAGCTTGTAGATAGAAGGTTACTTCCTTGATTATACAAGCTACGGGTAGGCTCAGGGCCCCGTTCCGACCATCATATTACTCCTAGAGGCTTGCGATTATTTCTATTTCTCGTTAGCCGTTATTAGCCGCAGGTCCTATATGCGTTAGTGTATGTGTTGGCCGCAGGGGTCCTTGTTTAGTCGGGTGCAGAGCTTTTCGCTTTGTAGCCATAACTTAGCTTAGCACCGGTTTTACTTTTTTACGCTCATAACTAGACATCATGGTGGTCTTGTCGTCTCACACAGACTCCCGTTGTTGTTGTTTCTGCTAGCTGGTTTTCTTTTGCTGTGTGGCTATAAGGCCTTGTCCGTTTGAGGTTGTAATTATGCCCGAGATATAGCCCGTTGTTTTCCCGAATTTAGAAGTGAGCCTCGCACTAGAGTGCACATCTTAGCTTGGTCGGCTTCATATCCTAGTGGGGAACTAGGTGCCAGTCATGCCTCCCGCTGGGCGTGACAAATTTGGTATTAGATCGTGTCGTATCCTGTGGAGTCTCAAGTAAGCCGTGCTATAGAGTCTTTTCTATGGATGTTGTGCACCACATTCTATAGAAGCGGAGGTCGCGAGGAATGATAGGATGGTTACTCTTTTCTTTATTATCTAGTCGTGCTATAGCTATACAATATAGGGTCGAGTCCCTAAGCTTATCATATTCTTTATCTACAAACAGAAATGGTGTAATTCGCGACACCCTACGACCGGGCAAGTGAGATTAGATGTTGCAATAGGGGCACCAGTGTGATGCCTTAGTCGTAGTCAACCCGATCCGAGGGCAACAGGGAGACTTCATCTCGGCCTTCCCAAGACTCACCACGTCAGAGTCAGCTTGAGCGGCAAATGTGACGACACCGCCCGCCAGCCTCTATACCAAGCATTCACGTATCGTGAGGTTAGGAAAAGGTCGTTGAAGTGCTAGCTTAGATGATGGCCGCACAACGTCGCCTAGTGGCGCCACAAGGCCGTAGATCCTAAGGAGGACCCGGTAGTTCGAGGGTCCGGGAGCTCGCACGAGTCCTCCTCGCACTTACTGTGATGAACCGAGAGTGAGGACCCTCAAGATTTCGGGATCGATACACGATTTTCAAGGCGATGCACGCTACAATGGCAGAAGCCTGCTGAGTTAGTGGTATTTCAACTATGGGACATCACAAGACTATGGTATGAGAGAGTTGAGAGGTCCCGAGGAGAGATGTTTCCTCCGATGGGCCTCCGGCTCTTCTCAGAGGTTTTCGGATCACTACCGCTCACTCTAAAAATTCAAGGCCCTGGGTTTATCGCCCACATTCGTAGAAGGAGTCGATGAGTGTCCGAGGGTATGGCGTGAGGTTCGACTCCGCCCAATGTGCATCGCTTTTCTAGACACCATGTCATTGGTGCATCGATGACATGGGATGAATAATACGTGGAGACTTGTATTGTTTCGCCACTCGCAAAGAGGACATGGATATTTCCCGTCCAGCTTTTGCTCGTAATCTTGAAGGGATCGCACCACTGGTAATGGGAGATAGTGAGGCGATAGGAGCAAAGGCCGGGCAGGCCGCATCATTTATTACGCTAAAGTGAGTCCTAAAGGGACCCAAGCCACGATTTTTAAATTCACCTGTACTCCCCACCCCCTACAACTCGGCAAAGCAGGGAGTGGATCGTGTCGTTTCTGGGTGGCCAGAACCGGCGAGAGCTCACGATCAGTGTGTCCACGCTAGCCAGAGGAGTAGAGCGTAGAAAGCGCATTCATTGTGCCACTTTTCCCTATCTACAATCGACGTCACTCCTAGTACGTAGGTACGGTTCCACAACCTTATACCCGCGGATGGTGGTCATCTCGACGAGGGATTGTCAAGCCGGGGGCCGAGTGACGAACCGATAGATAGATCTTCGCAGTCACGTGCCCCAAGATCTCCTGCAAGAAGGCATAGGCCCTCGCATCCATCCGGAAAGAGGACGAGGGCGCACTGTGGGCCTCTATCTTAAGTACCTATTCAATCGGGCTTCATGCCTTACTCTGGGACGATAGGAGTTAGAGTCGTCGCCTGATGTGCGAATGTGTGTCGGACATTTTCTCTCATTTTGCTTATATATTGATAGATCCTCGTGATCCACCTTATCCTATGTTACACCATTAGTAGCCCTCAAAGTTCCCAGATACGAATTACTTCTGGGCTTATCTTTTCCAAGCAGTTCACACCCGTCTGCGATTCCATCATGGGGCCTAAGAGGGTCTACCGAGGGGGCATAGTGGAAGGTTGGCTCGTCGAATTTTACAGACTTGATAGAACTAGAAATGATTGGATTTCGATGCAATCATTGCATGGATTGGTCGGGCGCCACACTACGCCACTGCTTAATGTCGGGACCAAGATCGTCTCGATTCCACTTTCCAGGGAGGTTGTACTAGAGTGGAAAGCGTGTGCAAACCCACACCAGAGGTAGGTTTATTTCCTATCTTCTAGCGAAAAACTCGATAGAAAAAGATGTATTTATCATATTGTCGTAGTTCAGATGTCCAAGAAGCACTCCGACTCTTCGGGCCCATTCCAAGAGTCAATGAATTTCCAGATGAGATACCCGGCATTCCCCTCGAATCCAGGAAATCAACTTTGCAATTGATTTATTACCAGTACTTCAAATTCATATCTATTCCTCCTATCAAATGGCTCCCGCCGAGCTCAGAGAATTGGAAGGAACAATTGAAAGATCTCGTTAGATAGTGGCTTCATCAAAGCCAGCATTTCACCGTGGGGCGCCAATCCTATTTGTGAGAAAGAAGGATGGCTCCTCCGTATGTGCATAGATTACCCACCGAATAAAGTTACTACCAAGAATAAGTACCCACTTACTAGAATAGACGACTTGTTTGACTAGTCAGACGTGGGCAAAGCATTTCTCAGTAAATCGACTTAAGGTCGTGGTACCATCAAGTTCTGCTCCTGCGAGAGTGGAGCTCCAAAAATTTCTCTTTCAGGACTAGGTAAAGTCATTTTGAATTTCTAGTCATGTCCTCTGGGCCGATTAAATGCTCCAATAGTGATCATGGACTTGATGAACAACATCTTCATGTCGTATCTCGGATCTTTTTGGTGGATAGCATTTATCGATGATATTCTCGTATATTCGCCGAGGTAGATCACTGGGATCACCTACGAACATGGCTCCAGACTCTAAGGAATCGCCAACTATATAATACGAGGTTTTCTAAATGTGAATTTTGGTTGAATTTAGTATCCTTTCAAGCCACATTGTGTGTTAGATGCCGGGCATTCAGTAGACTCAAGGTAGTAGCTCAGTGCTGGAAGTGAAAACATGGCCTAGACCTACCACCCGATCGAGGTACAAAAGTTTTCTCGGGGGTTAGCCGGCATGTAAGGTCCGTGGAAGGATTTTCCACCTTAGCGCCTTGACTAGCTAATCAAGAAGCAACTAAATTTCACAAGACCGAAGCACGTGAACGTAGCTGTGACCGAAAACAAAGCCGAATGTCGCCACTCCGCATTAGCTTTTCTAGAAGGATTAGAGGGTTATACAAGATACCGTGATGCTCGTGATTGGGTTAGGATGTGTTCGATGTAGCATGGTAAAGTGATTGCTTACGCCTAAGCAACCAAGAAGCATGAAAAGAACTACCCCACCCATGATCCAGAATTATCCGCGGTGAGTCATGCCTTGAAAATATGGAGGCACTATTCGTATGGCTTTCATTTAGATATTTTCACTGATCACAAGAGTCTCCAAGACATTTTCACATAGAAAGAGTTGAATCTGCGGCGTCGTCGCCGGTCGAGCTATTGAAAGACTATGATGTAAATATTTTGTACCATCCAAGAAAGCCAATGTTGTAGCAGATGCCCTCAACCATAAATCCATGGGAGTTTAGTATACCCGGCCAAAGATTAACTGAACTCGGCCTCGAGAATTAGACGCTTAGCCGCCTGGGCCGTCCGTATAGTAGACTCGTGAGACAAAGGGAGCAAAGAATTCAAAATATGGAAGTAACGTCAATAGTTGTGCAAGTGAAAGAACGACAAGACGAAGACCCTGTAACTTCTGGTTCAATTTAGAGATAAGGTTCGGGCCGAGGGGAGTTACGCAAAGATCGTGTAACAAAGATGGAGTTTTGAGATATGTGGATCGCTTTTTGTGTTCCAAATGCGCCAGACTTCGCCAACAAATTACGGGCGAGGTGCATTATTACCCCAAGTACTCTCTTCATCTCGGGGTTCAAAAAGATGTATCATGATATAAAAGAAGTTTACCGGTGGCTCCGGGAATGAAAAAGGAGCAAAGATGGAGTTTTGAGATATGTGGATCGCCTTCGTGTTCCAAACGCAAGAAAGACTTTGCCAACAAATTATGGGCAAGGTGCACTATTCCCGTTACTCTTCATCCGGGGTTCAACAAATATGTATCATGATATAAAAGAGATTTTCCTATGGTCTAGAATGAAAAAGGAGATAGCAAAATTTGTAAATTTCAATGTCCTAATTGCCACAGGTGAAAGCCGAACATCAGAACCCGAATTGACTAATCCTCAAGAGATAGCGTTTATGTGGAAACGGGAGGCAATTAATATGGATTTATTGCAGTGGTTACCGCACTAGGCGCAAATTTGATTCCATCCGGGTGATTGTTGACCGATTGATGAAGTCAACCCACTTTCGCGCCAAGACCACTTCGCTGAGGATTGTGCCGAGCTTTATATCGTGGAGGTAGTCGATTACATGGTTTCCGGTATCTACTCATTTCTAACAGAGCACAATTTACAACCTAGGTTTTGACAAAGCCTTTTCCGTAGCAGGCTTAGGAACCTGTGTTAACTGAGTACCTGCATTTCACCCTCGCATTAGATGGGCAAAGGAACGACAATTCCGATGCTCTGCAGGATATGTTATGGGCATGTGCGATAGACTTTGGAGGCAAATGGGATGAACATTTACCCCTTATTGAGTTTTTTCTACAATAACGTTACCGCTCAGCGATTCGGGAGCGGGCGCCTTGGCGAGGCTTTTATACTGTGCGAAACAGTCCCAAGTGAGTTGTTCAGGTTGGAGAAGTGCATTAATCAATCTAGATATAATTGTAAATTAGAAGAAAAAGTGAAGCTTATCGAATGTTTGCCGACAAGATAGAGTCAGCTGGGGAATCTTACAACATATGCAACGTACAAACCGAGTTCGCTGTAGTAATCGGGTATTTCTAAAAATATCACCAATGAAGGGCATAATGAGGTTTAGAAAAAAGGGTAAGCTCAACCCTAGGTTTATTGGGCCGTATCGAATACTCCTGTGAGAGTAGGCCATGTGGCATAAGTTAGATTTTCCTTCGTAATTGGAACAACTGCTCAACCGGGGCCCTTTCTATGTGTCAATGCTATGAAGGTGCATAGGGGATCTATCCTAAGTTGGGCCATTGAAGATGTCCAAGTCACCGAGAAATAGCCTATGAAGAGGTTTCAAAGAGCTATATTAGATCGATTGTGTTCGCACGTTGAGGACTAAAGATGTTGCCTCTCAAGTAAAGTACTATGGAGAAACAAGAATAAAAAGGAAGGACTTGGGAAGTCGAGACTCATACGAGATCCGCATATCCTCATTTGTTCCTGTGCTTAGTCTAGATTATGCAGTTAAGGTAAGTTATTGATTTAGTCGTTGTTTCATGATTTGTGTTATATGTATTGCTTAGTTGACTCCAAACTTTTTTGTGAAATAGTTGTAATAGTATTATATGAAGTGCCTATACTGGAACGCTGCTTTCGTGATTTTCAATAGTCCATATTACGCGGGGACCGCCAAAATTTTTCCAAAATAAGTAGTTGTAAGAGTTAAGGTTCCTGTAAGCTGAAGTTAACATTTGAGGACGAGTGTTCCTAAGGAGGGGAGGATGTTACACTGTAGTTTCTAACGCTTAGACGGCCTATTCGTACGTTGGTTAAGAGTTTTGCAGTGTAATACGATGAGGAAGCGGCTTGGGGAAGGTCAAACGAGCACGAAGTCTGGGACTTTGCGGAGAAGGCTCGGCCGCCGCCCAAAGGGGAACGGGCACGGACCCCTCCTCCGTGTTGGGCTCCTTGCGCCCGTAAATTAGCGTGTTGGGGTCCGTGTCCACCGCCTCAAGATATATAGGTCCTCCCTTCATTATTTGAATATGTACATGTTATATTCCACAGCCAGAGGGATACATGAAAATTGATAGAATTTCCTCCATTTATGCCGTGAAAGGCCACCCGAATTCAAATTAATTTCTAGTATCAAAGTATAAGGCCGAAGGAGCATTACTACGGAGTTTTTTCGTGAAATTCGCCCAATCATAACCCCACCGAGCTGCGTTGTCGAATTGCTTTAAATTAGTGTTAATACAATCTCAAGCTTAAAGTAAGAATTTCTCCTTCTAGATCATCGAGAAATTACAAGCTTCTTGATCGTGTTCCTGGTCAAGTTGAAGTATAGTTAATATTTCTATATAAAGTTATCGTTTTCTCTCGAATTTAGTACCGAAACTATTCATTTTATTCCAATACGATTGCACTGAGTTATAGTCAATACGAAATAAACTCACTAGTTAATCAAGAATCGCCAATGAGGTATGTTAAGGCGCCTTCCTTCGCAGTTAGTTTTCTTAGCATGATAATCAATTGAACAAGAAGAATACCAACAACAAGTGTCTATTATGGTTAGTTGTTGTTATTAGCCGAGACCCGTATTCCATATTAGTTTAAAGAGGGATTATGCTCAGATAGCCTCCATGACCGACCGCTAGGTTATTAATCGTGGTCGATGCCCGCCAAGGGCGAGTGCTGACGTCGCTTCTACTTGAGCGGTATACCATCCGCCAGGATGAATATGGGTTCCTGTGTCCTCATATATCGTGGTTGGCTTTATAAGCCCCGTCGAGTCTCTGGGTGCTCGTGGCGATACTGCGAGTCCACCGACTGCATACGCTATAGTCAAATAAGCTGCTCACTGCGTAATCTGTGGGATTGGTAGGATGGCTTAGCTATTAGTTGACTAGTGTGACCTTTGATAGGGGTATAGATCGAGGTGTACTCACCATGTGGCTTATGGGGCCCTGTGTGGGTTATTCTGTGTCGGTTGTACCTTCCGACTCCTACGGGGTCGTGCAAGATTTATGTTTGCTTTGAAGTTATTGATAATTAGATAGTAAGAAGTTCTATTACTCAGTATGATCTCTATTCCTTCATTCCGCTTAATCTCGCCATTCTTTATTTTAGTCATTTGTTGAATTATCGCCTAACATATTCAGTACATATTGTACCGACCTCTTTTTTGGGCGCTCGTGCATTACTTGCCTCGCAGTACCTGACACGAGGAGTGCACTTTCATGTTTTCAACAAGATACTGTGAAAGGAAGTTAACTCCTTTTCTTTCCTGTGACCTTGTAGATAGAAGGTTACTTCTTTTTGATTGTACAATTTATAAGTAGGTCGGGGCCCGGGTCCCGACCATCATATTACCTGCAGGCTTGCGATTGTTTCTATTTCCCGTGATTAGCCGTTATTTGTCTCGTGTGGGGCCTATATGTGCGTTAGTGTATGTGTTGGCCGTGTGGGGGCCTTGTTTAGTCAGATTAGCGGCTCGTCTGGGCTATCAAGCAGCTTAGCTACTGGTTTGTATTTTACACCATAACTAAAAATCAGCGTGTGGTCTTGTTTGCCCGCATATGACCTCCCTGTTGTTGTTGTCCGGCTACGCCGGTTTTCTTTTGCTGTGTGGCTATATGGTCTTGTCAGCCGAAGGTTGTAATTACAAATGAGATATAGCCCGTTGTTTTCCCTTAATTGAGAAGTGAGCCTGCACTAGGAGTGCACAACTTAGCTTGGCCGCTCGTATCCTGGCAAGGCACTAGGTGCGCCTCGCGCCTCCCAAGGTGAGGCGTGATGAATATTTCAATAGTGTGCACCTTGAATTTTTTTCAAGTTCGATTCGATTTAATTTAATTTAATTTTTTAATTCTGATCGTTGGGTATTTATTTTGATGGCAATAACCAAAGAACAAAATATTTAAAACAAACACTAAAAAGAAGGAAAGAAAAGAGTGGACAATGAAGAAATTTAAGTAGCATTGGAATATTATTCTAAATTAGAGATATTCATATAGTCAAATCTCATTATAATGGATGAATATTTGTTCAGTAATTTTGTATTACTGAAGTAAGTTATAAGGCTTCATAGATATGTATACCGACATTTGACATTTAGATCTTATTAAATGTTATAAAAAAAGTACGCAAAATATAATTTATTGATTTTGCGTACCAAGAAGAAGGAACTATTTGTTAAGTAATTTAACTCAAAGATATAGAAAAATATGAATGTAAAAAAGCAAACATCGAGAATATTTTCTTGTGAAGTTATGACCATAACCGATAAAACTATTTTGATATATATTTTTTCTTGATACTTATTTGAAATTTACTTATGATCATGACATACCGATGACACAAATATTTTAAGATTTATTTTTTATATATATTATATTTATTATAAAATATTATTGCACAATATTTAGGTATGGCTGTTATGTACAAATGTAATTTTACAAAGAATTTAATGCTATATATAGTGTGTCATTGCTATTATATAGAATACGTTATAAGTAAAATATAACATTCTTTTTATATTTCTCAAAAAATAATCAATCATATAGTGAAATACTATTATAAAGAATGACCTATAATGAGATTTTACCGTATCATTTTAAAAATCTCATTTTCGTGTTTATCATAAAAAGAACATGAACAAATACTCTACAAACACTTTTTTTTTTTCATAACATATATAAATATATCATAGTAACAATGAAGTTTATTTGTTTGGATTGGATCGTTAGAAATTTAGGTCCATTTTGGTTAAGTTGGGTCAGTGAGGTGGATTATATCTAGTTTACGGATTTTATTTTTTAAAATGGATAAGATAATTTTATTTTGAAATATTGAAGAAAAGATAAAAAGTAAAAAAATTAAAAAAATTAAAAAAATTAAAAAAATTAAAAAAATTAAAAAAATTAACTATTAAATTAAAGCAGAGGAATAAATTTGATATTTTTAATTATTGTAAAGAATAAATTAGAAATAAAAATTGTAAGAAATAAATATTAAAGCGTATATACCTCGAGAAAACAAAGTACTTAATTATCTAGACATAATAACACAAAATCGCCAAATTATTCATTATAGAACAATATATTATAATTTAAAATCAAATATTTACAAGAAACAAAATGTCCTAGGGAGCATGCAGGGTAAAATCAAACGATAACGCATCAGAAACATTTTGGGACACAACGGGCAACAACTCAAGACGCAAAGCGTGATGTGAAGAGTATCATACCCACAAGGCACAAGTATTAATCTCATGAAACTTGCTTTAAGTCTCTCATGATCATTTGGGGGCATTTTAATTTTGCATATCTATCATACAAGTTCCAATTTCATCTTTTAAAATATCGATCAGTAAATTAAAATTCATTAGACATTTTTTGATGCTGATCAATAAAGCAAAAGCAAGTGATGTCAGCAACCTGAGAGTTGTAATCCGACTGCTATAATTCATCTCGCATGGTGAGGGATTCGAATTCATCACAAAGTTCCTCTTCGTCTTCTTTTTCCCTTGATTTTACTCATTTAGGGATCATATGGATGATTTATTAAAAATATAAAAGTTTAAGGGAGAAAATATTTTTAATTAAGAGAGAGGGAAGAATAAGACGTGAGATTGAAATACATTGTATGGTCACTCTGGTCTTTATTTTACTTTGACAGCGTACAAAATTTTGTTATATTAATATCATTGTTTATCAATTCATTATAGAATGACCCTAAAGACTACTTCTTTAAAAGGTTGCCAGTAAAGATTCACGTTTAAGTTGTGATAGCCATTTTAAAATTGAAACTGTTGGTTGGAAGATATGTCATCCCAGAGATACGAGCTGGAAGTAGTTGTCCTTCGTTTAGGTATGGTTCTGTCCTAATTCGCGAGTATTCTACCGTAGCAGATTTAGGTATGTTTTAATGAGGTCAAAAGAATTTGAACTCTGTATAAAGGTAAGTGGACGAGGATACGTGGCACCAAAAACAACAAGTCCAACGCAAGATGGGCGAGACGATGAGAGCATAGAATTCTGCAGGAGGCTCTCTCTCGAGATAACATGGCAAAGATGTTGTCTCGTACAAGATAAGGATCAAAGAGTCGCCGCTCATATTGATGAGGTAAAAGGATAAATAGGAGATAAAATTGTTAGGTCAAGCCAGCATACAGACGAGTCTTTCATGGATCCGAAAGGCAGGAATATTAGCTAGCTCTTTTCACTCACATTATACGCAGAAGCAAGGACATAAAGTTTAGTACTTTAGGGTTCTAGTGACATTTTCTTATTGGCGAAGACCTTAACCCCGTAGTCTATTAATAGCTCCACCCTCCCAACATTTGTGGAGGATTCCGACTTTGATTCTCTAACAAATACATTAGCAATATTGTCATGCCCCACCTCGGGGCTATGATCCGCACTCCGGCCCCCGCACACAGATCTCAAGGGACCGCTAAAATAGCGAGCCTAAGGACAACCTAAGGCTCCGGTTGGCTCCATCTATTCCTAGAATCAAAGTGGCTATATAACGATCAGAACACAGCCCCTCCTACTGACGCACTTTATAGCCACCGTCCCGTAATATCAACAACTGTAGACACTATCATGTGGGAACTCTATGCGGCCGACAAGGCCACCATGCTGTCTAGTTATCACTAACTCAATATAAAGAACACTCAACATCTACGTGACCTAAAGGTCACCACTATTATCAAAATACGGCCCCCACAAGGCCAACACAACTGCCCAAAGGGAGATATATATACAACATCCGGCAGTTCTATGAATATCGATAAAATAGTCTGATAGGGCCCCCGACCTACCCATATCACATAACAAAGAAAGGAAATAGACCTCTAGCCGTCCAGCTCCGCATGACGAGCCGATGACTCAACAAGCCGGCCGAAATCACGAGGGCCTGGCCTCGTTCCATGAGTACCAAGTAGTAAGTAATGCAAACAACAACCGCCGCACCACCGGTACCGAGTACGCAAAGAAACCGAACACATCCGAGTATAAACAATATAACTAGGAAGCTTTGAAAAGCAGAAAATAACTGGATCCGTAAGAACCGCTATAATCTCGAATCGACCTTCGTACCGTGAATAAGGCAGAGCATACTGCCGACGTGGCGATCCGTCGGCCTATTACCTAATATATAACATATAAGTACATATATAACAAGCAAGAACCAATACCAAAACCCCATAATACTAAGGTGCCAAACCATCAAACAATCTATATACCCCCCTACTCCTGGTCAAAACCATCCAAAATAAAGCCACTCCTTTCATCTACTAACTACGAAAGCACCTCTACCGCCTCCTCATGTCTCCAAAATGCTATGGCCTCGATATAAATAACTCCAGGTTCGAGCCTGAGGACTCTGCATCAGACTGCATAACTCGTAACCGTATCCGTGACCGAAACCCGGTTCCTCGGCGCAAGCGCACAACAAACTGCACGGCTATGCCGACGCCCGAGCATGGGAAAGCTTCATCCCATCTTCATCCTAACAGGACGACATGCTACCTCTGAGTGACGTATACCCACCCGCTGGTTCACACACCACAACCCAGGGCGCCAGGACGCTCAAAGGTGGCCTTCACAACACAAACAAGTCTCAACAATCAATAATCACATATAGCAAGCATGTTTAAACCGAAAATGCTATCTCGTATTCGAGCTCTTATTCTCGAACTCTTCGTGTTATACCGAGCCTCATACTGCTTATACTCGAACTGGGATCTGTCCGATCGTGTGGCTATACTATAGCCGAGATATTATTCGACTATATGGTTATACTCGTAGCGAGATACTATCTCGACTGCATCAGATCTAGGATATTATCTCGTCTCTGTCTGACACTTACTAAATTTTTATTTTGAATATATGTCATATTATTATAAAACATGCTTGCTAAATGATACCGGGCTATACTCGAGTCTCAAATGATATTCGCCATTTTGCACCGGCTACTAGCTTTCGGATCGAATATGATATAACAACGCAAGACAAAGCTATATCAATTCGCATAAAACTTCAATATTCGAATTTAAATTTATTACTAGAAGTTTACCGTATTATACTAGGCTAAGTTACTAACTTGCCGAAGAAAATGGCTTTACATACCTTCGCTCGATTTTCCGACTAATGGGCGAAGCTTGGCTAGCTCCAAGCCTTATTTCTCCCAAACCGCATCTTCACATATACATCAATTAAAACTAAATACACTAATATTCCGGGAAGAAAACATCACTTTTAATATATAGAGCCCAAACTTAGGCTTATCGAAAAAATCCGGCCGAAACATGATATTTCTCGAAACCTGGTATGGGAGAAATACTCACTTTAGGGCTAGGAGTACATTGACACTACTTGGCAATTCCACTTGCCTAGTCTGTAGCGCTAATTTGCCTAAATACCGCAAACTAAACTGCAGAATGCTCACCGTAAATACTTCAGATTCGAGGTTGACGGAGTTTGGACCGCATTTGACTGCATCGAAAGGAAATTATCAGTATCTCACGCTCTTCCTCTCGGTTTTCCGGAAGCGATTTTCTGAAATTTTATGCTACTGAAACAAACCGGCTTGAGGCTTTTTTATAATTTGGGACTTATAAGTCGTATTCGGTGGAATGCGATTTATAAGTCGATTTGCCTTGCGACGCCGATTCTGGCGCTTGTCCAATCTTTCCCCTGGCCTTTTCTAGCATGTATGGCATTCTAAAACTCTTAACCAACATGCGAATAGGCCATCTACACGCCAAGAATTTACTGTGGGTGTAACATTCTCCCTCCCCCTTAAGAACATTCGTCCTCGAATGTAAACTCTATCTAAAGGACTTCCCAACTTACTTAACTTGTTTCAGAAAAATTCTATAGAAGTTTCCCCCGTAATATGGACTATCCCAAAACCGAAATGCGTAAAAGTCCACACAGTACTCCACACAATACTATAGTATTCACATGAAAGATTAGAATCAATCATCTCATTTATACATATACTATAAGGCACCGCATAAATAACAATACTAGCATATCTCTTGACTCCGACTATGCTTGAAATAAGTGAGGGTATCTCGATTTCATATCTTCCTCTCGCCTCCCATGTCATCTCCTGCCTCGTTACGCCACAAGCACCTTGACAAAACACGCACATCTTTGGTTCTCAATCTACAACCCGTTCTGCCTAAAATAGCCGCGGAACCTCTTCATAGGCCGCCTCTTCGTAACCTCGATATCCTCGACTAGAACCGCTCTAGATGGGTCTCCGATGCACTTCCTCAAAGATGTATACATGAAAATCGGATGAATGGATTCTAATTCGAGGCAAGTTCAATTCATATGCCACTTGGCCAATCCTTCGACGAACTGAGCAGGCCCAACAAATATCTGGCCGAGCTTACCTTTCTTGCCACCATCACCCCCTTCATCGGGGGATACTTTCTGTAAATACCCACACATCAAATTTTGCCCTACGCACATCAAAGATAACATTTCGGCGGCCTGAGGCGCGTAGGCGTTCGATAAGCTTTACCTCTCGTCTCCGACCGTTGAATAATATCCGGCCCAATCGCCGACTCTCCCACTTCAAATCTACTAACTGGGCGATTCCGCACTTTCTTCCATATAATGCCTCAAAGGGCCCATCCGGGATAGCCGAGTGATAGCTATTATTATAAGCAAACTCACTAACTAGGCAATGCTCGTCCCAGCCTACCTCCAAAATCTAGCACACACTCTCGTAGCATATCCTCGAGCGTCTCGATAGCGCGTTCACCCTATCCATCTGTCTCCAGGGTGGAATGCCGTGCTTAAATTAACTGCGGTTCCCTGCACTTCTCTCGAAATGATTCTAAAATCTAGCTCAGAAATCGTGCTCCTTCCGTCGGAGAGATAATAGACACCGGAATACCATGTAATCTAACTATTTCCGATATACAATTCTATTGCATCTTTCGGCAGAGAAGGTAGCTTTCATCGGCAAAAAATGGGCCGATTTTGTCACCGTCAACTATCAGCCAAATGGAATCGTGTCTATGTCCGGGTAAGGGGTAGTTTTGCTACAAAGTCCATGTTCAATGCTTCCCATTTCCAGAGAGGCACAACTATGTTCGGTTAGCCCGCCCGCTTCGGTGTTCCGCTTTACCGTTGGAAGTTAGGACACCGGGCTACAAATTCGGCTATTTTTCATACCGACACCAATAGTTCTCCTTGATATCATGGTACATTGGCCGCGCTGGGTGGGAGACAATAGCGCGAATGTACCTCATTCATAATCTCGTCGCAGCCCCGAAATATTCGGAACACGTAGGCGCTCTTACATCGGCAAAGACTTCATCCTCGCTATCTAAAACCGGGCGCTTTCCTTTGCCGACTGTGCCAGATTCTCATATTGCCGTTCTTACTTCCACAACTAATGAAGACACTGGGCGATGTTCAATTACCGCTCCGTTGTCTCTCGGTTTCCGCTACAAGAATGGCTAGGTCAAGAATTGGTGTATTTCTCCGATACCTCGTTGTTCGACTACAAGTACGCCAAACTCCCCATATATTTATGGATAAGAGCATTTGTTACTACATTGCCTCTTCTTGATTGATACAAAATATTCATATTTAGAGAACTTGGCATATAATTAACGGTCATACTGGCTTATTATGCTCGGGAGAACTGGACAGTAATCTACCCAGATAGAGCTTATCTGCCTTTTGGCCGATGCTATGGCCACGGTTAGCCGGGATAACTGAATGGACCGCTCCGTACACCAAGTGTGTCGTATTCCGATCGTGAGGATCCCGATAATGATCATGATCTCTAATACCTTGGGCCGAATAACCTGAATAAATCGAATAGCCGGGTTGAATGACCCGAATGCCGAAGTAGTCTAACAATGCTCTAAATGTCCTACCAGTATTCCAGAAATTTCATGCATAACCTAAGTGAGTTGTGACATCTAACTCTTTTGTTATTCTACTTGAACAACTCGTAGCCGGGCTTAATTGGAATTACTCTCGCGATCAATCTTCGGATCTTCACAGGGAATTCCAACATCTCCTTGTCTTTGTAAACACCGGTGCCAGCGTATCACTATCTATTTACGCCTTGTTGCATCTACTTGGATTTATACGTCGTTCGGGAAATTTCGCCTTATAAGCCATTCCGTAAAGATCGTCTTCCGCTAGGGCTCGTATCTAAATATCTTACGAGAACCAACAAGTACTAGTCTCAAGCCACCGACTACCGATGTGGACCCTTTCTTGGGTGCCAATGCTTGTCTAACTGGACAAACTGGATACTTATGTTCATATTAACAATCAAGTAGGTTGACCAAGGCCACTCTCACCTACAAGGTCTGGAAACGATGTACGACAACTTAACATATTGGAAAAATTTCGGTATTGCTAACCTTTGAAGTATGCCTATTCGGTTCTAATTTCGGTTCTGCACATGCGATAATGTTACCGATCTTTAGGGATGCTTCCTCGCCAATACAGCGCTACCGATCGTAGCACCGTCTAACTCGCGCCTCTTATCATCTAACCAATTCGATTCGTGCTACTAACCTTGTAAGCTTTTGAAGCCTAGATCCTGCAACAAACATATAAGTCCGTTAACTCACAACCGAGAACTCGTAAAAGTTTCATGGCTTAATACGTGAATTTGACACTAACCCGCCCCCTGCGAGGGTCCTCATAGCACATTCCGTATAATTTCCTAACAAATAACTGCACTGTGTGGACGGTAACTCCTTATGGCTACTACTCGCATAATATCTCGACCAGATATATATATCAACAACTATGTACAATACATACCGAATTTTTATAGTAATACGTAATCTCCGACATACTTTATCGGGAATTTCATACCGCACGTGATAATCGTCTCTACGCCTAATGATATCTCTCGTCTTCTCGTACCATTTCCTTGGGTTTCCGTCCCATTTCGGAAGAAACAAACACATGCACTTTAGTCATCATCTCTATTTAGAATTTCGTCACTCTTACAACGTGGGGTCAACATCCGCACTCATGGGCCCACGGCACTACATTAAGGGCTCCGTGATCGTCTCAAGGCCTTATCTCCAAGCCGCACTAGATTAGAATCTCTCGTGTCGGGCAAAGCCTCTTAACTTCGTAGGCTGACGTATCGGCAAAGATTCCCGAACCGCAATCTTACCGTCTCTTAACCGTCGCCCGAGGCTTTGTCCCTTAATACACAATATTCTCTTACTCTGTGGTGTGACCTAGTTTTCCTCAAAATCCGTATTCCCGCTCTTTCCTTATCTTGCTTAGGATGAGCTCTCCTGGGTTCAACGTGACTGCCTTGAGCATTGTTAATAAGGTTACCAAAAGTCCCAAACTGTAATTCTTCTGCTTGTAGTCGACTCCATCTGATACATATGACCTCCCTACCTTCGATATCACAACGAAATCATGGGTTCATATCTTGCATATCTCACGTTGTTAGTGTTTTATGGAGGACTTGGCCTTTTTCTCGAATTCGAACTTAACTATTATCGAGAGTTCATCACCGAGCGCCCTCTTTTACACCTCGCTTCGAGTGCTTGTAGTCTTACTTGCTCTTTTGACTTATTACCGCGTGGTCCGCACAACTTACGTAACCATAGCTCTTTACGCTTTCTAACACTTTCTCGAATCAACCAATCCCTCTTCACTTACTACTACTTTGGAAAACTCCACCTCACCTCTTATGTCCTTACCGCACGGAATCAAAACTAAGAGGTAGGAATAGCCTTTTCATCGCGAACAAAACTGAACATGGAACTATACCACATCTCGAAAAGATGGAGGCGGAATCCCGTGATTTCCTTTCACACTTATCCGATAACCTGGTATTGTCTATTATCTTAATCGATCTTTTATATATCTAACAAATAAATCAACTCGTATGTACGTTATTCTTCTAACTTCCCTGCTCCGGCTATAGAAATATACTGTGAATGGTACCGATAAAGGTATCACACTGGGAGTCCCTCATACCTCCGCCGCCGGGCCAGAATTACCTTGTAACCGGCCGGTGCCCTCTCCCCGTTGCTACATTCCGATCTTCTACCCGAATAAGATATCACTGTCCGACTTGTACTCGTATTCAAAGAACATGGTAGTTTTAGGGACCCAACCCCTATACCGTACCGCTCGATAGCACGATCAATGAGAAAAAGATAACCATCCTATCACCTGGGTGCCTCTCGCTCTATAGTATGTGGTGCACAACACATCCATAGACAAGACTTGACTTAGCACGGCTTGCACTCTGACACGACTCCGGCTTCCGATACCAAGTTTGTCACGCCCGCCTGGGGTATGATCGGGCACTGTGCCCTACTAGGACTGATCGTTAAACTAGTGAGCCTACACAATTGGTGCCTCGGGCCGGCTCTATCTCGCATTCCCGAAATCAAAGGCTATATAACGATCAGAATACAGCTCTCCTACTAGGGGCCTATAACCCACCGTCCCGTAACATCGCCTAACTGTAGACACAACCATAAAGGGGAACCTATGCGCCCAACAAGGCCACCATGCCGTCTAAGTTATGCTCTAACTCAATATAAAGGACACCGAACATCTACGTGACTCGGAAAGGTCACCACTATTATCAAAATACCAGCTTCCCCCACACCCAGCCAATACAAACTACAACCACAGTGGCATATATATACAAATATTTGCAAAGCCTATATGAATACGATAAAATAGCCTGGGACAGGCCCCCACTCATACCGGTACAACAAAGAAAGGAAATAGACCTCTAGCCGTCTAGCTCCGGTGACAGAGCCGATGACTCAATAGCCGGCTAGAATCACGAGGGGCTGCCTATGAGTACCGCAGTAAGTAATGCACATTTCAAACGGCGGTTATAATCAGGTACCAGTACGCAAAGAACACATCCGAGTATAAACAACATAACTAGAAGCTTTGAAAGCAAAGAAAATAACCGATCTCGTAAGAACCGCTATAATCAATCACCTTCGCATCGCGGAATAAGGCGCAGAGCACACTGTCGACTGCATGGCCTGCTTACTATTAGCTAATATATAACATATAAGTACATATATAACAAACAAGAACCAATACCACCCCCATAAGCCGAAGGTGCCAACCAATCAAACAATCTAATACCCCTACCCTGTCAAAACCATCCAAAAATAAGTCACTCCACTCACCTACTAACTACGAGCACCTCTATCGCCCTCAGTCTCCAAACTGTGCTATGGCTCGATATAAATAATCGGTGGTTGAGCCCTGGAGGACTCCCCGTACCGTACTCCGTAACCGGTAATCGTATTCGTATTCCGAAATTCGTCTCGGCGCAAGCGCACAATGCGGTAAACTGCACGCTATGCCTATCTACGCGATACGGGGAAAGCTTCATCCCATCTTCGCCCTATCGAGGACCCGCATGCCACTCCTTGGAGTGAGGCACCCGCCGCGTTGGGTCGAATACAATTACCAACCTGTGGGCAGCGAGGACGTCGGGGGTTTCTTCACAACACAAACAAGTCTCAACAACGATAATCACATATAGCAAGCATGTTTAAACCGAAAATGCTATCCGTATTCCGATTTCTTATTCTAACTCTTCTCGTGTTATACTAATTTCCTCATACCTTATATCAATCTCGGGATCTTGTCTATCGTGTGGCTAAGGCTATAGCCGAGATATTATCTCGACTATATGGATATACCGTAGCCGAGATACTATTCGATCGTACCTGTATCTCGATACATCTCGTCTCCTGGTTCGATTTACTTACTACTTTTTATTTTGAATATATGTCATATTATTATAAAACATGCTTGCTAAATGCATACTGGGCTATACTGAGTCTGAAAGTATAGTCTCGCCATTTTGCAATCGTTTACTAGCTTTCGGACTAATATGATATAACAACGCAAGACAAGTGCTTACCGAATTCCGCACAAAACTCAATATTCGACCGAAATTTATTACCTGAGTTTACCGTATTATACTAGGCTAAGTTACTAACTTGCCGAAGAAACTGCTTACATACCTTCGCTTCGGATTTTCCCGACTAACGGGCGAAAGTCAAGCTAGTACCCGCCTATTTCTCCCAACCGCATTCACATATACATCAATTAAAACTAAATACACTAATATTCTGGAAGAAAACATCACTTTTGATATATATATAGCCCAATCTTTGGCTTATCGAAAATGATCGAAAACTTGGTATTTCTCGGAAGTCCAAAGGGAGAAATACTCACTTTAGGGCTAGGGAGTACATTGACACTAATTTGGAGCACTCACTTACCTTAGCTCTAGCCGCGCCGATTTTCATTGAATTTCGCGAAACTAAATCCGCAGGACTGCTCCTCGCCGCTAAATACCTCTATGTGAGGTTGATTTGAGTTTGGACCGTGCTTGACCTGTAATCGAAAGGAAATTATCAACATCTCACGGCTCTCCTCTGCTCTTCCGGCGCACTTTGGAAATTTTATAAAGTTAATGAAACAAACCGAAGTTGGAGCTTTTTATACTGGGATTTATAAGCCGTGACTGTGGAATGCGATTTATAATGATTTCCGGAAAGCGATTTATGTCGCATTTGCTTTGCGACGCGCCGACTTGGCGCTTGTCCGATCTTTCCCCGGGCCTTTTTCTAGCATGTATGGCATTCTAAAACTCTTAACCAACATGCGAATAGGCCATCTACATGTCAAGAATTCACAGGGTGTAACAAATATACTATTTTCTTGGGCTTCGATCATCTTCTTTATTTGCATATTTCCGGAATCCTAGTAGTTGTTCAGGCTTGCTCTCGGTCACCTCGAAAACGCCTCAATTTTTTCTCTTTATTTTAATTAGTTTATTTATGTAGCATTCTATCTTCTTTTCATCACCTATTGATAACTAAATTGCTAGAAAATTGGATCCTAAATAGAGTTAAATCATGACATGTGTTTTTGACCCCTTACAAATTCAACTGTACCAATTTCAGGATGAACAGTTTGGCATCCATCATGAGGCTAGAGTAGTTGTGTGGGTTTAAATTTTTTTCTCTGGCTAGCTTGGTTGCATTTTGTTTTGCTAGAATTACCCGTCATGGCCAGGAGAGAGACGGCTGAGGCTAATGACGCCTTGCATTTCTTGGTGAATTTTCTTCCGGATCTGATGAGAAGGATTGTTATATTGGAAAGACAGATTGATGATCATCGAAGAACCCTTACAGGAGTTTTGGCTTGCGAGAATGGAAAACTCATTTCTGGAAAGAAACACCACTAGACCATCCAATAGGAGAGCAACATGATTATTAGAGGAGAAGAGATCAATAATATTAAGGTCTCAACTTCGAGGCAGGAAGAGACATCTTTCAACTACAAAAAGAGGCCCCACAAGGATCGACATCTTGACAACGAAGACATGATCTTTGAAGAACAGGAATTGGGATCAATTGGAGGGTTGCACAACAATGTCTAGTAATCTCTTTAAGTATTAATAACTTTACTATAAAGTGTGTGCTGACTAATCTAGGTAGCTCGGCGAATATCATGCATAAGTGGGTTCTCGAGCAGATGGAGTCAGCAACCACCATGATCCTAGTGGCAAAAACACTTTCTGGTTCCAACATGGACAACAAAGTCATGAAGGGAGAAATCACATTATCAACCAGCATCAGGGGAGTGGAGAAGGCCACTCATTTTGACATCCTCAATAGAGAAATGGGGTATAATTTCATCCTGGGGAGACCGTGGCTCCACACCATGATGGTCGTATCTTCAACCTACCATCAGGTACTCAAATTCCCCATGCCAGTTGGGATAAGGAAAATCAAAGGATACATAGTGGCGTCTCAAGAAATGTATGCCATTTCACCGACAGGAGGCCTGACGGCTGCAAAATAACAATTATAGAAATTAGAGCCCACCCTCCGAAGTAAAGCGGGAGAGAAGTTGCTGAGAACAACACGAATGTAGAAGGGATGGTACGAGATTCCAAGAGCTTGATATGTCCCAAATGAGTGATATATAACTAAATCGATGGTAGAGGAGGTCAAACACGCTGCTCTTTTCTTGGATTCCCCTAAAAGGAAGGTATATCTGGACATAGGATTGTATCTCGAGCTTAGACAGGCGTACACTAATTTTATTAAAACTAACATTGGTTATTTTTCCTAAACATATCTTGACGTCATAGCATTCCCTCAGAGATAGTCCTGCACAAGTTAGGGATAGATCTTGAGTTTCCTCCTATGCTACAGAAAAGACACCTCATCTCGGAGGAAAAGAACAAGTCTGTCAAGGAAGAGGTAACGCATCTCTTAAATGTAGGATCCATTTGAGAGGTGAAATACCTAAAATGGCTGACAAATGTGGTAGTGATGCTGAATGTAAAACCCTAGTTAGGTTTTTCGCTTTGTGATGTCAACAAACGCACGCAAGCACACGTGATCGTTAAGTAACATAGAATGGTGAAGTCTCGATATAGTTCCCACAGAGACTTGATAGATAATTGCTTAAGTTTTGAACCCTTATTTAACTATTCAGAAAAACACAAGTTAAATGGGAAAAATATTTTTGGGATTATTCTACTAAACTTGAAATATAAATTAAACTGAGAACTAAATTCGTTTGCAAAGTGTTTGTAATTCAAATGATGATAGAAATTCAGGGTTTTGGCACTTTTACTTTTAGGATGAGTTTTAGGATTCGAATATGCTAGACAATGTTCTTCTAAGATTTCTAGTTGCAAGTTACGAACTCACTTCTCAACTATTCTCCAAAATAGCCAAAATCTATCTCATGAACCCTAATACATATATCCCTATGGTTGTAGGAGAAACATGAGACGACGGTTGAAGCTACTTGGCTCAACTGAATAGGGTTTCTGAGTATATCCCTATCCTCAACAATGAAATCAACTCTTGAACTATGGAATAAGATAATTAAGACCTATTCTATGCTTCCTTTTAACCCTTATTAGTTCCCTCTCCCCAGTTCAACCAACGAGCTAACAGGTAATATCTAAAAGGTGATCAGTCTAAAGAATAAGCATGAAACCAAGTAATTATAAACAATCTTGAAAAGAAGAATTAAAAATCTAGCATAAACAAATATTCGAACTACAATGATTAGCCGTGGACAAAATCCCAAAACATGAGTTTAGCCACTCATGTTCAAGTGTAAAACTAAAGAATTCATCATTAGAATTAGCAAAGATAAAAGTAAAGAAGAAAAACCTAGAATAAAATGAACTTCTTGTCTCTCCCCCAAAAGACGCGTACAATCGATCTATCTGATGAAAGATGCCTAACAAATGCTCTATACAAGGTACTTATAAGCTATGTAACCAATGACCCTTTTACCTCAAGTAATTCAACTTTTAGACTTAGAAAAATCCATCCCTAACAGGCCCTGGCGTGCTGCATCATCCATCTCGCCAAACTTGGCTTGAATTTCCTCTGAAGTTGAGCCTCTGGCGCGCTGCACCAGTCATTTTGGCAAGGTGTTAGTCAAAATTCTGTACTTTTGGGATCTGGACTGCTACACCATCCATCTCGCAAAATTTGGCTTGAATTTCCTATGAAGTTGAGCCTCTGGCGCGCTGCACCAGTCATTTCGGCAAAGTGTTAGTCAAAATTCTGCACTTTTGGGATCTGGCACACCACTTCTACCAATGCAACAGAGTGTTAGAAAATTTTTCCAAGTCTGGAACCTCTCTGACACACCACTCCACTCAATTCTCCAAGGTGTTGATAAATAATTCTTCTGAAGTTCGAGGTTTGGCGCACCACGCCATTCATAGAACAAACCTGAGCATAATTTTATCTAAAGTTTGGTGGATGGCGCGCCACTCCAGCTATCTCACCAGACCAAATTTTCTCAAATTCTTCTTTCTTCACACCTTGGACCATTTGTCTTTTTCCATGTGTTACTTGCTAAAATCATCTGAAAACACTTGTTATCTCATTTAATATACACATTCATGAAATCATGGATTTCATAAGGATAATCATCTTAAAACATGGTAAAAGATGGATAAAAATATGGCAAATGGGCATAAGAATACACCCAACATCACCACCCCACACTTAAACCATTATTCGTCCTCGAACAATCCTTACTTATATGCAACAAACACTTCCTTTTCACACCATTTTTCACCTCTATCAACTCTCACTCAAGGAACTAGAACACAACACATAACTAAGTGGTTCATCAATTCATAACCAATCCATATGACATACACAAAGAAGCTCTTCACATTCGAAACTACATTCTTTCTATAATTGACTGATTTTTTTCAAAACAGGGCTAACATGATTAAGTATGAAAAATGTTGCACATACTACACCGACTTTGACTATCTTGTGCCTTCACTCATTTAGTAATGTTCATTCCCTCAAAATATCTGTTCAAAACTTGAAACATAATAAACAAGGCACACTCACTCTCACAAATGATGTTTCATACACATGTAACATATCATAGGCTTGCCTCTCATGTACAGTCAAATTATTTAATCATTTCAAAAAGAGTATGATCATAAGGAATTTTCCCGATTGTAAAGTCAGCTAGGAGACGGGAGTAAGAAGGATTTTCTTTAATAGTGGCTACCAATCCTAAGAACTTTAAGAAATTTTCACTTCATATCTTTCTTGTCCACCTCTTGTTCTTCTCACTGCTCACCTTTCTTTCACTAATCCCCTTTTCTTTTGTCATGCCCTCTTTACACTATTTGACTGCTACTTTTTGCTTATAAGATCAACAATAATAATCAACCATTAAAATCTTTGATTTATGTTCCAACAATAAGTAAACATGTTATTTTGTGTGGGCACCCCTCTTTCCAATTTTCTCATCTTGCCATCCACATTTTTTTTCTTCTTCCCTTAACTTTTTCTACATCAGTGGAACCTTCATTCTTAATTCTCAAAGTACCTCAGACTATCCTTGGATCAAGAATTTTGGAGGTCACACGACAAAGGAAATAAGCTTCTTTTGTGGTTAAGAATAAAATTAAGGCTAGTTAAACGGGATTAACTAGGGATAATGTTAAGGAAAGTATAACAATCAATGGACAAACATGATTTTTTCAAAAAAATGCCTTAATCACATCTTACCTATTTGGAAACTAGCTATCATATACACATTTAGGAAAGTTTTAGAAGTTACACTATGTACATAACACAACAAATTTAAGCTCACCCCTCATGGAATCATGATATGAGTCAGTTTCTTATGGCCACATATCCACACAATCATATCGAATGAACTTCCATTACTAAGCCGTAAAGTATGTTTTCTTGAGTTAAGTTAAAGAACCTATGTATCTCTCATGGAATTATACTTCTCATTCATTCATGATGACCACTTCATTGCTTCTAGCGTAACTTCTAAGTGGAGTATTAAGAGCACACAAGTAGTAGTTTTTCACTTCATCCTAAAAAATAAAAAAAGTGACTAATTTTCCCTTTAGACGGTCGTCATCCATCCATCATCGGGACCAACCACTACCTCTATGATGGACTCCAAATTTTTTTTTACTCTCAATTAAAATAAAACAAACACACAGAAACAAACAATCATATGACATAGCATCATTCAAATTCACAGCCATCCACATACTACGTATTACAACCTAAACTAACATAGAAGTTTGACAACTATTACTACAGCCCACTACAATTTTAGCAAAGATAGAATAAATAGGAAATCTATTTCCTCCACCCCACACTTAAATAGTGCACTGTCCCCATTGCACAAATATATCATGTCAAGTAGGGAGAAAAAGAACTTCCTAGGCCTCTAAGCAAAGTCATCGTCATCAGGATTACACTCCTGATTATCATCATCATTATCTCCTTCTTCCTAATCAACCTGCATAGCTCTAGTGGTGGCATCCTCATCCTCCTCCTCCTCCTCATCGTCAACTGCATCAGTTAGCACTATAGGCTCATTAACATCTAACGGCTCCTTAAAATCTAGTCCCACCTTGCACATCATTATAGCACTATCTATGAGTGAGTACTGCTCCTCTAGTGCTGACATCTCCTCAACAGTCGCGGGTCTACCTCTAATCATCAGCTACATCTCAAACATGCCAAACATATAGCCTCTTCAACTGTCATCCTGAGTATTATACTTGATTGGAGTGAGGAATGGTGTTGATGAGTTGGTTGGCTCCTTGACTTTTGTGACAACAATCATTTTTCCTGCCAACTGCCCTTCTAGGGGTAGATGAAGGTCTGCCTCCTCTTCTTCAATTCCAAGCTCCTATAAGAACTGAGTTAAGAAGCTACTATAACAATACTTCCACCGGCATTTATCACTGGAATGCCTCATGTTGTCCTTTAGCATTGCGCCAAAGTTAATTGGTAGCCCCTTCATCAGCATATACACTAATATCACTTGCTCTTGAGTGATCTCCATCGTGTGTGTCCCTGGGAAAAGTATAGCGCAGACCAACTTGACCCAAACTCTAGCCTCCTTAATCAAGTAGGAGAATGAGAGTGTCAAATGAGTGCCATTTTCACCTCTTGCCCATCGAGCAACTAAATGCTCTCCGCAAAATGTATGGCGAATATCACGATATGGGGGCTTCTCAAGCAACATGAAATACATCTCTGGGTCCACACACTGGCATGCCAAGAAATTCATTGAATGTCCTAGCACTGAAACGAACCACTATTCATCGCACCTTGATTTTTATGCTCTCTCCAAATGAAGTGTTCCAATTCGCATAAAATTCCGTCACTAAGGTGAGGTTGCACTCCTCTTGCTCAGCAAACATGTACCCCATCCCCAACTCGCGGATGGTATCCCAAATGGTGGGGAAATCAAGTTCTAGGCGAGCCTCATCAATTCAATTCTTCAGGGCATACTTGGCTTCCTTTTGGGAATTGAACCACTTCAGCCCATACTCCTCCACGGCCTTAGTTCCAAACCTCCTAGCAGGGGGTGCTTTTTGCGCTGACGAGGTCAATGCAACTCCTTCTCTGAGCCTTTTGAACCCCTTGCTAACTGCTACTTCCTTGCCTTTGTCTGCATGTGAAGCCATAACACCTACCAATCAACATCAATAACCACACAAAGTTAGTTCAAGAACGACAAGGATATCTAATTATATATAAGAGGTGCAAAATAATCCATACTTAATTTGCTAGCATAGTTGTGAGAATTTATCAAATAGGGTACTCAGACTTCGCCCATTATCATGCCAAATGTCATTAACCCAATTCATTCAAAAAATTTACACTTCAAAGTACATTCATGATATTTCTCACCTTCCTCTCATTTTTCTAAAGAGTGCTTTGAGTTAGCCACTCACTTTACTTCCTCCATTATTGATTCATAGTTCACAACAACCCAAGTGTGGGAGTAGTCACAATACTCAACCAACAAATTACATGAATTTCTCTACTTTCCACAGTGAATTAACATGAATTTCAACAACCCAATATTTTCACCATCGAAACATCACATTATTCAAGTAACTTCTTCCCCCACAAAAATACTCCAAATTCACTAATTTTCATGAAATTCTCTACAACCCATTCATCACCCTCTTCAAACCCACAACTTAAAACCACAAAATTTCAACCAAAACAAGCAACCCAAACAAGGATACAATATTATTATGGAAGAACATATGGTACTTAAGTCATGAAAACCCATATGATGAAGTTCAAGCTTCTTTCCCAACAATAGTGATTTTGGATTTTTGTTTTGGGAAAGTGGGGTAATAGGAGCATGCCTACAACATTAGATACCAAAGGAGAGAAGAAATTTACTTACTTGAGTTGGAGATTCTAGCTTCACCAAGCTTTTTGGAGAAGACAATAATGAGGTCTAGGGAGGGGAACTTACAACTTAGAGAGAGAAAACTCTTTTTCTTTTATTTTGACTTTTTAGATAGAGAAGATGAATGTGAATTAAACTAAAGGGTATGGGTCATGGATTTTTATTAATTTAGGGTCCTTGGGTTGGATTTAACTCATGGACCCAAAAAAACTTTTGCTCGAACTATCCTTGGCGCGGCGCGCCAGTCAATGCCCCATCAACTTAGAAAATTTCTTTTCTTGGTGAATTAGGTCTGGCGTGAGGTGCCAACCACTATGCTAGCCACATCGCTCGGAAGTTAAGGCCTTACTTTCAGTGTCACCCAATTGCTTTGGTCACGATGTACTTTTTTTGGAACGTTCTCCACAAATATGAATTATTAGAGAGAATGGAAAAATGGGTTGTAGAGCTTAGTGAATTTGATATTGAGTATAAACCCTGGAATGCCATCAAATCGCAATACACCGATAGGGCTTCAAATGAAAAGTGGACCATCTTAGGGGTAGTTGGCGACCTCGACGTAGGGGTAGAGGGGGGACTGAGGCAAGATATAAATCACTTACTAACAACGAGGACGAGTATAAGACCCTTCTTACAAGACTAGGTCTGCCATGAGAAATGGGTGTGGAAGTCATCTATATCTATTGTGATTCAGAACTCGTCGTGAACCAAATGAACATACATAGTGAAAGATGAGTAAATGTCAAGGTATATAGGGTAAATTCGAGGCTATTCCATTTCTAGAAGTGGGAAATGAAACAGATTTCTCCGAAGAAAAAATGATGAGGCAGATGCACCAGCAACTTTAGGATCCATAGCCAAAGCGAATGACCTAACAAAAGGAGCTGTAGTGCAACATTTGCATTTGGTACTAGAGGCCTTGGGATGAGAAGATGTAAATTCCACTAGTTTCAGATGGGGTTGGAGAAATGAATTCATAAAGTACCTAAGGAACAGTGAGCTTTTGTGGATGAAAAGTGTCACGACTCGAGTCTGCTCTCTGGCCGAGACACGATACTTGGTGCCACAAGTGACCCCAAGCTAACCCATGTTATAACATTGCACTAGTAAACTAAATAAACATAAGCAGAAGCTTTATAAAAATAGTTATCCAACAAATACGGATTTGAAACGATTAAACATATCTGAAAACAATACTGAACGACTGTGTCTTAAAGCCAACTACTAACTGATGAGTTGCTGGAACAAGCCCCCAGCTAACTCTAAAGTCTAACTGAATAAAGAACTAACTGAACAAATAACCATCATCCTCGGAAGATGAGGACTCACCAAATGACACTGCTCCTGATGTAATCGGAGGGAAATTACTGACAATGCTGAAACTGAGAACCCGCGCTGGTATTATAATACGATACAACATAGAAAGTATGCATCAGTACCTTGAATATACTGAGTAAGTGAGATATACAATAAGCATGGAAAATACACAACTAAACTGAAATAACATGAAATGACCAACTGATACTGAATACTGATAAAAATTGAGCTATAAATGATATGACCAATAATGACCCTGATTGATGGTCATAAACATATATTTGAACTGAATTGAGCTAAACTGAATTGAACTAAAATTATACTGACAAGGGGGAGAGTCTATAATCGATATATAACCACGTGAGCTAAACGTGGAGTCTGATGTATACACCCCATTGGAGACAACCCACTATACCTTGCCAGGGTATAGTGGATGAGCTGGGTGATCACAAGTCTAGGGCCCGATGGTCCAATAACCTATGGTTGCAACGTAGTTCTGGGAACCTGGTGCGCTGGAACCCCGGTCCGGTCAGTGCTAAGTACTACTCCCACTGGATAGTTCTAACTTGACTACTAAGCTGATAGCTCAAAGTTGGTGTCCTGGACTAATTCAGGAATACTTATCTGGAAGTAACTTGAGATTTTGTAAGACCGGATAACTGAAAACTGGTGTTCTAAGACTGGTCATAGTTGCTTATCTGGAAGCGTCGTAACCGTCTAAAGAACTAACTGATAACTGATAATGGGGTTCTAAGATTGGTCAGGGCTGCTTATATGGAAGCATCATAATCATGTAATGAACAATCTGATAACTGAATCTGCAACTAGGACTGGGAGGTATTCTTAACACCTCAAGAAAACTGACTATAGTCAAACTGATCAGCTGACATTACTGTGTGTCCCTGAGGGTGCTAGGTACTGAGTAAGACAGAGTCTAGTAACAAGCTAACTTTCTCACATAATTATAATAACACTAAGGTTATAAGTGCTATAGGAATCAACAACAATTTCATCTAGAAAATCATGCAAGACTTCTTCAATTGTAATTAAGGACTAGGGCAAAATACACATTTCATAGAGAATGATACCCACATATGTAATAATAGATAAAAGCTTCCAAGAATTCAATAGAAACATGATCTATAAGAAAACTCATAATTTGACCGAGCACAACCCTAGCTTCGAACTTTAGGGCATGAAATTGATAAAGTTTCTGGAAGGCTTTTGGGACACAAGGGAAGAATAATTCCCTTGTTGAAGTCCCACATCCATGGAGTAGAATCCTTGAAGGAAGTCTGAAGAAATCTGAAGAAAATTTGGAAGCCCTAGCTTAACTCTGAGATGCATGTCAGGAACTTCTTTGCTATGGAGATCGTGAGTTGTGTGAAATAAGAGGGATTAAGTCGATTACACCATTTATCCCCTCCTAAACATGCCAAAAATGATGTAGTCTAGGGATAAACATAGTTGGAAGTTATGAAGATGCCCCTGCTAAAAAACAAAAATTTGGAGCCTACCAGTCCTCACGGGGGACATCACGACTTGTGAGGTTCTGGATGAGTCGTGAGTCCAACCCATTGGCAACACTGAGTTTTATCTGGGCCAGGCTACAAGACACCCCATGAGTCGTTAGGTGGTATCACGACTTGGGGCTGCCAGTTGTGACTTGAGTTGGGAAAATATCCTGCCAGACACGACGAGGGACACCACAAGTCATTACTATACTTAACGAGTCGTTGTCACCCCCCGTCGTCAACACTAGAACTCCCTCCTCAAATTCACTGGGCTAGACCACGAGGCACTTAATGACTCATGGGGTCACCTCACGAGTTGTGACCTCCACTCGTGGTCACCCCGACCACGACTTCCCTATGGCAGACTCCACTCCACGACTCGTGGTGTGTATCACTGGTCACTGGATGAGTCATCCTGTGACCTGGTGCACATTTTCCTATTTTCTCTATTTCACCCCCTAGTCTGGTCTAGGAACTTTATGGGGTGTTACAATATCTCCCTCTTAGGATAATTCGTCCTCAAATGAAAGCTAAAACTGCTGAAAACTAGGGAAAGAGCTGAAATTCCCAAACTGAAACTATAAACTGATTTTCTAAAGGAGTGACTGACTCTGAACTGGAACAGACTTACTAACTGAGCTGATGCAACTAAGATGTATATTGAAAACATGAATAGAGCTAATGAGTACTGAACTCAATAGAGTATTTTACTTGAATGATGCTATAAATCTTCATCAAAGTGCTTATTTTTTTTATAATTGAACAAAATCTGAAATAATAGACAAGGGCACTCTATGAAGTCGAACCAACTCCCGAATGTACAATTTAGCATAATCATCCGATGAATTTGTGGTTTTGACCGGTAAAAAGTATGCAGCCTTGGTCAACCTGTCGACCACCACCCAAATGGAATCCTAGTGTCAGCGAGTATGAGGTAGGCCTGTAATGAAATCCTGTAATGAAATCCATATTAATCTCTTCCCACTTCCAAGTAGGAATGTTAATATCCTACAATACACCTCCCGGCCTTTGATGCTTAACTTTCACTTGCTGACAGTTCAGGCACTTGGCCACAAATTCCGCAATATCCCTCTTCATGCCGTTCATCCAATATATTTCCCACAAATCATGATAGATCTTGGTGGCACCCAGATGGATGGAATATCTGGACCCATGTGCCTCATGCAATATCCTTTCCCTCAAATTATCAACATCTAGAACACATAGACGACCCTGGTACTGAAGCACCTCATCTCCCCCTTGGGAGAAAACCTCCACCTTCGACTTCCAACGGCTTCCTTCATCTTTACTAGAATTGGGTCCTCATCTTTCCCGGGCTTCACATCCGTCACCAAGGACGATTCTGGTCCATTTTGCACAACAACGCCGCCATCAGTCGAGTCAACCAATCTAACTCCCAACCTCGCAAGTCGATGGACATCCTTCAGCAACTCTTTCTTTCCCTCATCCACGTGGGACACACTCTCCATAGAGAGTCTACTAAGTGCATCCGCTACCACATTAGCCTTACCCGAGTGGTAAAGGACATTCATGTCGTAGTCCTTTAGTAACTCCAACCACCTTCTTTGTCAAAGATTGAGATATTTCTGCGTGAACACATATTGCAAGCTCTTGTGATTCGTGAACATATCCACGTGGACCCCATACAAGTAATGCCGCCATATATTCAATGTAAACACCACCGCAGCCAACTCAAGGTCATGGGTTGGGTAATTCTTTTCATGAACCTTCAACTGTCTCGAGGCATATGCTATCATATTCCCATGTTGCATCAACACACACTCGAGTCCATCTTGCGAAGCATCACAATACACTACAAAGCCATCTGTACCCTTGGGTGGAGTCAACACTGGTGCTGAAGTGAGTCAGGTCTTCAACTTTTGGAAGGTTTTCTCACAAGCCTCCAACCATTGAAACTTCACATTCTTCTGAGTCAACTTAGTCAATGGTGCGGAAATAGATGAAAAACCCTCCACAAATCTCCGATAGTAACCCGCTAAGCCCAATAAGCTTCTGATATCTGATGGGTTCACTGGTCTGGGCCAATTCTTTATCGCCTCTATCTTCTGAGAGTCTACTTTTATGCCCTTACCTTATACCACATGGTCTAGAAATGCCATCGAATCCAACCAAAACTCACATTTGCTGAACTTTGCATACAACTGACGATCCTTGAGGGTCTGAAGCACTATTCTCAAGTGAGCGGCATGCTCCTCCTCGCTCCGAGAGTATATAAGGATGTCATNGTATAATTATGCCTTGAACTCCTTGTTCATTAGATCCATAAAAGTTGTAGAGGAATTGGTTAGTCCAAAAGACATAACAAAAAATTTGTAGTGACCATATCGAGTCCTCAAAGCGGTCTTCGGGATGTCACTCTCCCGAACCCTGAGCTGGTGATACTCGGACCTGAGATCAATCTCAGAGAAACACTTGGCACCCTGAAGCTGGTCAAACAAATCATCAATCCTTGGTAAGGGGTACCTGTTCTTGATGGTAACTTTGTTCAAGTGCCAATAGTCAATACACATGCGAAAGGAACCGTCCTTCTTTCGAACAAATAAAACTGGTGCACCCCATGGAGACTTACTCGGCCTAATAAATCCCTTATCTAATAGGTCATTCAACTCTGTTAGCTTGGATGGAGCCATACTATAAGGCATAATAGATATAGGTTGCGTGTAGGGAAGAAGATCTATACCGAAATCAATCTCCTGCTTGGGGGGGACACCTGACAAATCATCAGGAAAGACCTTTGTATACTCACGTACTACTAGTACAGACTGAATAGTTGGGGTCTCAGACTCCACGTCCTTAACCCTAACTAGATTGTACAAGCAACCCTTAAAAATCATCTTTCTGGCCTTAAGGTAGGGAATAAATCGATCTACCGGCACAGCTGAACTACCCTCCCATTCTATGACTGGCTCACTAGTAAATCTAAACTCTACTGACCGTGTCCTAAAATTTGCTGAAGAATAGCATGCAAATAGCCAATCCATGCCGATAATAAAATCAAAATCGGTCATGGCTAACTCTATCAAATCTGTTGAGGTGACCTTATGAAGGACTGAGACCGGGCAATCTCTATACACCCGTCTAGCTATAACTGAGTCACCTATTGGAGTAAAAACTGAGAAGGGCTCTGATAATACATCGATACTGACTTTGAAGCTACTGGACACATAAGGTGTCACAAAAGACAAGGTAGCCCCCGGATCTAACAAAGCATATACATCAACATGAAAGACTCTCAACATACCAGTGACTACATCTGGTGAGGCATCCTGCTCCTGAAGAGTGACTAAGCCATAGAATCTATTCTGGCGCTACCCGCCAGTTGTGCTAGTAGATGCCCCTTGATATACTATGCATGGGGGTGGGGCTGCTGAACTAGAGGCTGGGCCTCGGCCCCCAACCTGATCCTGTGTCACCACTTGACAATCTCTGAGCATATGTCCAGGATGCCCACATCCAAAAAACGCTTTTGACCCTCTCAAACACTGGCCTGTGTGCCCTCAACCGCACCTATGATAAGCTAGAATGTTGGAGTCTGCGAGCCTACTGTTATGACCCCTCGAGCCTAACGCTCGCCCTCTCTGATCATGTTTGGGCCTAGATGGCACACTCAGTGCTGAAGATGCTGGGGATGAGGATCTCTTGTGGGTTTGCTGTCGATGCCCACCACCAGACCTCTGTTGAGAGAACTTGTGGTCCTCGATCCTGGCTCTCATGGCCTCCCTCCCCCTCGAATGTGCCACCTCCATCTGTTGAGCGTATAACACAATCCGAGGGAAGTCCACGTCTTGATGGAGCATAGCTGTCCTGCAGTCCTTGTCCAAATATCCTACTATACCATGCATAAATCTGCTCACCTGCACACGCTGGTCGGCCACTAACTCCGGGGCATACTTAGATAGGCGGGTGAAATCAAGGGTGTACTCTGAATAGTCATCCTCCCTTGCTTTAAACTCACGAATTCGGCTGCTTTCAACTCCCTTATCTCTCGAGGGAAGAATCGATCTAGGAATGCAACCTAAAACTCCTCCCATGTGACCAGACCTTCTCTAGCGATCCTGCTGTCCTTCCACTGGCGAAACCAAATATGCGTAACCCCTTTCAACTGGTAGAAGACCAACTCTACGCACTCAACGCTGCTCACCCCCATAACCTGGGTGATCTTGACAATCTCATCAATGAATTCATGCGGGTCCTCATCTACCTTGGACCCCAAGAACTCCAGCGGGTTCATCCTCAAGAAGTCTCGAACTCTGGCAGCTGCCGCATTTCCATTTTAAGGAACATGCAAAACGACCTGCTGATTGACCTGAGCGGTCAAGGCCTGCGCAAGCATCTGAATGGCAGCGCGAAACTCAGCATGAGCGGCTGGATCCAATGCCTGAGGCTCCTGAACTGGTGGGGCTGGTTGATGCTCATGACCATTTCCATCCTCGTGGCCTTCACCACCTCCATTCCTCCTTCCATTCATCCTTCAAGGAGCCATGTTTCTGCAATCGCAAATATCACAAATATCACAAATTAGGAGGATAGAAAGGCTTTTCATCGCACGACATAGATCATGAAAGAAGGAAACATTTCCTAAAACGTCTAGTAGCCTCTTCATCATAGGTGTGGCGCGCTTCACACCCGTGAAAAGACTCTACCCAACATGACTTTCAAACTCCCTAGGACACATCAAAACCTATGGCTCTACCAAGTTTGTCATGACCCGAGCGTAGACTCGAATCATAGACATGGGACAAGAGACCTCGAGAGACCCCAAGTCAACCCATGACATAAGAATTCAACTAACTCGTTTAATAACATGAAGAAAGCATAATTATAAACTCAGCGGAAGTCTCATACAACAGCACATCAGAATAATATCCGAAGCTATACATGCATAAGTCTGAAAGCCTCTAGTCTATATGAGTTGATGGGACAAGACCCCAACTAACTCCATAAAACATGAAATTGAAATACGACATGAAATTGAAAGTCTAGTCCTAAAAAGATGAGGACTCACCACTCACGTAGGTGCTAACTCTGATAAACTATTATGAACGGGGTTGAACTTGGGAAATGGATCCTGCATCATGAAATGATGCAACGTAGAAAGTATAGGTCAGTACATGGAATGTACCGAGTATGCAAGATAAGTAAAACCTCTTTAGTAAAGTAAATCATTTAAAATATTTCATATATATCATAAGCTTTCAACATAAGAGGAAGGGCATACATGCATTCTTTTGTAATCGCAAATCTCATCATAACATGATCATGCATAGCTTTAGAATATCATGACTGTCTCGAATGACTCAAGATGAAACATAACATTTATATCAAAAGTTGAAAAATGAGTCAAACCTTGCTTTTTGAACATGCACGCATAAGTAATCATCACGAGTAATGAATATGAAAATTTGAATGATATAGACAGTGGGAGACTCGACACTTAACCGACATACCACGATAGAGATTACGTGGTCCCAACTATCACACTCAAATGGGTAGAGCCTTCCATAACCTTGCCAGGGCAATGGACGATGCCATGATATAGATATCAAGATGAAGGGCCAATTGGGTTGGGGATAGCTCACAAGAGAGGTCCCAATAATATATTAGTATCAACCTATGTTGGCGCATAGTTCTGGGCAAAGGGTGATCAACCCTTAACCCGCTCGGTGCTAGACTCTTCTCCCAAAAACATGCAATGCTCTACATCATATATAACGAAGCTCAACATCATCTAATGACGAAGTTCAACATCATCTAATGATGAAGCTCAATATGAAATCATGCATAACTCAACATCGTATGAAATGAAGCTCAACATTGTCCTTTGACAAACCTCAATAATGACATACATCTCAATTATGAATTCATGCATATGAGAAGCTTTATTTCGAAACCTACCACAAGCTTAATCATAGGTGGGAGCATCTACTCCAAATCATGTGATAAGCTACATGTAGATATATTTAACTCAACATACCACAAGCTAGAATTTATGAAAAATTGGGAACTTCACTTCAAACAATGTGGTAAGCTTATGTTGGGAAAATCATCACGTAAAATCAACATGCGGGCATTGCCCAAAGCTTTATCATATTAGGATCTAGTCATTTCATTTTGAAAACATCATAATAATGGGTAGCTTTAGAAACATGCTTTTCATCATCAAATCTCAATATCATCATGAATTCATCATCATTTACTACCTTTATGAACTTCTCATTCATGGGCATTTTAGATTTAAGATTTTTGGAAAACAATTTTTTTTTTATTGAGAACAATTTAGAATCTACCCAAACATTACAATTCATCAATATAAATTCAATCTAATCATACCTATGTATAGAAATTGTAAAATTATGTAATNCCCACTCATAGCCTTACATACCTGGAAATGGTGAATTCTAACACCCTCTAATTGCCTAGCTGAGATTCCAATTGGAAACCTTCAAAACTTGCTCTAAATCCTCCCTTCAATCTCTTAAGTTTGCATGCATGGAATGAACAAGCTTAGAATAGGTTTCCCCTCTTAAAACCTGTAAAACGAACCTTAAACGATGTAGTATAGGCCCTAAAAACTTAGGAATTACAAAAAAACCCTTACTTAATTCGCAGGAAAATACTGCCAGGTGACCCTAACGGGTGACCTGACGACTCGCCAGGACGGGCAACGACTCATCGAGTCGCTCCTCAGGATGGGCAATGACTCATCAAGTTGCTCGTCAGGATAGGCAACGACTCGTCGAGTCACTCGTCAAGTACAATATATAATAACTCTAATAGGGCTCATAACGGGGGACATGAAGACTCATGCCTCAAGACCACGAATCATGGTCACCTTTCGTCAGGTACAGTGGTCAGCTCCTCTATCTATTTCCCCACACCACCCTACGATTGACATGACGACGTGGTGGCTGACCCCGAGTCATTTCCTCACTCATGGGGACCTCAATCCTTCATTTCCCCTAGGCCTCCCCACGAGCCACCTGACGATTCATGAGGTCTCTTCACGAGTCATCCCACGTCTCGTCCTTTACCTGCAACATCAATTTCACAATTTTTCCGTTTTAACTCCCGGGTCTAATCTTTGAGCTTCCGAGGTGTAAGAGAAGTCGTGGAAAGATTTAGAAGATTTGCACAAGAGGCTGATTCCTGATAAGGATAGACAGTACAAGTCGTGGCATCAAGGTACAAGTCGTACCATAACACTCGTGACGAACTTCAGAAAAATTGAAAAACTTTAGAGTCAGACCACGAAAGCACAGTATGACTCGTATGAAGCATGTACGAGTCATACCAATGCCCAACGCTTAGCAAAATTTCAGCCAGTCAAAGACATAGGGGAAGCAGGTATGACCAGTACAAACCTTCTAGGGGTCTAGTATTGATCATGACACAGGCGGCATCAGTTATGGAAATTCACCCTGTTGGCCTAGGAAAAGAATTTTTATGTCTTTGTAAATATGTTTTATATTTTATTTTCATAAGAAATCATTAGGAAATACTTAGTTAACATTAGAGGACGTGAGAATTGAGGGATAGAACATAGAATTGAGTTGATTGACTTGTGATCAACCTTTTCTTGATTTTCTCTTTATCTTCATACTTTGTTCTTGAGGATTATTTTGCTGATTTATTTAAAGAAGTTTTTCTCTCATCCATAATTTTAAGTATTGATTCATGTATTTAATTATGAATGCAAATCACAATATTGCAACTATGAGAGGCTAAAACCTCCATAGCTAGGGTTGTGGGAACCATAGTGGATTAACAAGCTAGGGTTGCATAAAAGTGATTCAAAACCAATGTTGAACACTTTTATTGTATTCTCTTCATGCTTAAACATTTCTTAACGGTGTACAACATTAGTACTTTACCAAATTATTTACTTTCTTTTGCCTAGAGAATAGGAAAAGAGAATTACAACAAAGCGTTGATCTTGATGATCATTGTATTAACTTGAGCTATGGTCGCAGGATAGTTAAATTTTGGACGTATTGATAACGCTTAGTTTGCAATAACTCATGAGACCTGACCCGATGATTGAGTATAGTCATTTAATAGGGACGAACTAGTCATTTGGATGAACCTAAGTTATCAGTTCTACAAGTAAGCATTGGTGATCATCACGTATGTATACCCGAAGCAGTTATGAACCTATGGGGAACACAAACCCTAGTTATCTTTCATTCTTGATTTCAACCAAAGTTTTAACAGTGGTTTTTAATTATTGTTTTCTTTAGAACCCCCAATTTGGAGTAACTACCCAATAAGTTTATTTACTGGTTTTAGTCTAGCTCTTGCATATTCCCTATGGGTTTGACCCCAACCTCTAGTTGGGTTCTTTATTGACAATGTTAGCTTCATACTACGATAGGAGGTATGGTTTGAGAGTTATCATTGACCTACCAGAAGGATAAGATGGATTTTTAATATAGTGTGACGTTTCCTGGGTTGGACTTGGTTGCGTTCTGATGCAGCGGGGCAAAGTGATAGCCTACGCCTCCAGGAAGCTCAAGATTCATGATAAAAATTCTCCAATCATGACTTGGAGTTGGAAGCGGTGGTGTTTGCATTAAAAATATGGAGACACTATTTGTACAGGGCTTACGTGGATTTTTTCACCGATCACAAGAACCTTCAATATGTATTCAGTCAGAACAACCTGAATCTTCGTTAGAGAAGGTGTTTAGAGCTCCTGAAGGACTATGACATGAGTGTGCTATATCACCCAAGCAAAGCTAATGTTGTGGTTGATGCCTTGAGAAGAGTGTCTATGGGTAGCGTGGCTCATGTTGAGGAAGGCAAAAAGGAATTGGCAAAGGACATTTACAGACTAGCTCGATTAAGGGTGTAGTTGGTTGACTCAGCTGAGGGTGGAGTGGTTATGCAAAGTGGGTTATTTTCCTCTTTATTTGTTAAAGTTAAGTCCAAACAGGATGAAGATCCCATTTTACTTAAACTCAAGGAAGGGGTTCTCAGGAAAGAGGTTGAGGCTTTCTTAAAAGGGAGAGATGGAGTGCTCTGTTACCAGGGTTGATTGTGTGTTCTAGGCGTTGGTGATTTGAGACAGTAGATACTAGCGGAAGCTCATAGTACGAGGTACTCCATCTACCCTGGTGCTACTAAAATGTATCGCGATTTGCAGAATATTTACTGGTGGAATGGCATGAAGAGAGACATCACCGAATTTGTAGCTAAGTTCCCAAACTGCCAGCAAGTCAAGGTAGAGCACCAAAGGCCGGGAGGTATGACCCAGGATATCAGCATATCCACATGGAAGTGGGAAGAAGTAAATATGGACTTTATTACGAGTCTATCTCGAACTCATAGGTAACATGATTCTATCTGGTAGTAGTAGACCGGATGACTAAGTCAGCACATTTCCTCCCAGTTAAAACTACAGATTCAGCTGAGGACTATGCTAGGCTTTATATTCGGGAGTTGGTTAGGCTTCATAGGGTGCCATTATCCATCATCTCAGACAGAGGTGTCCAGTTCATCTCACATTTTTGGAAGTCTTTTGAGAAGGGACCTGGTACCCAGGGCAAGCTCAGCATAGCTTCTCACCCGCAGATAGATGGGCAAGCTGAGCGGACTATTCAGACCCTAGAAGATATGTTGAGAGCATGAGCGATCGATTTCAACGGCAGTTGGGATGACCACTTGCCTCTTATCGAGTTTGCGTACAACAATAATTATCACTCAGGTATCCAGATGGCCCTATTCGAGGCATTATATGGTCGAAGGTGTAGGTCTCCTATTGGATGGTTTGAGGTTGGTGAAGTTACTATTGTCGGGCCAGAATCGATTCATGAAGCTATGCAAAAGGTAAAACTAATCAAGGAAAGGTTAAAAATAGCTCAGAGCCACCAAAAATCTTATGCTGATGTGAGGAGAAGAGAATTGGAGTTCACTGTGGATGACTAGGTTTATTTGAATATTTCACCCATGAAAGGGGTGATGAGGTTTGGGAAGAAGGAAAAGCTCAGCCCGAGATATATGGAACCCTACAAAATTTTTAGGCGAATTGGCAAGGTAGCTTATAAGCTGGAATTACCTTCAGAAATTGTATCTGTACACCCAATATTCCATGTGTCACTATTGAAGAAGTGCATTGGTGATCCAACTTCAATTGTTCCATTGGACAGCGTGGGAGTGAAACATAGTTTCTCGTATGAGGAGGTCCTAGTCCAGATCCTTGGCTGTCAGGTTCGCAAGCTGAGGAACAAGGAGGTGGATTCAGTCAAGGTCTTATGGAGAAATCAACATGTTGAGGGAGCTACGTGGTAGGCTGAAGCAGATATGTTGGCCAGATACCCCCACTTGTTTCCTTCTGACTCATTTTCAGTTCAAGGTATCAACCCCTTTCCCAAAACTTCTTTTAGTTCGTATGTTTTAATTTCTTTCATGTAAATGAACATGTGCATGATTAATGAATTCAGTTCACACTTGTGATTCAGTTCCGAGATAGTCATTGTGCTAGTTTTTAGCTTTAATGATTAGTATTTGGGTATAAAGATTGCCAATATCTGTTTTCCTATGCGTTTTCCAATATTCGAGGATGAATGTTCCCAAGGGGGAGATATTATAATGCCTCAGAAACTCAAAGACTAGACCTGGGACTTAAATCAGAGAAATTAGAAAATCTGCACTAGGTCACAGATTGAGTCATTCTATGACCCATGGGGACTGACCACGAGTCTTTAAGTGACTCGTGGTGAGGCCTGTGGGCTTGGTGAAATTTTTGGAGAAAGGGGTGACCAAGGGGGTCACCACGAGTAGTTGTCAAAACCACAATTCGTGATATGACCCATGGTCTAGGATAAATGTAAGTCCGGGAAATGTTAGGTAGTGTACCCAATCGGTCCTCACCACGAATCGTTTGGGACACCACGAGTCATGATGTCACCCGTGGGGGATTCTGGGAGTTTTGGGGAAGTGTTGTCCACGAGAGGTGACCATGAGTCGTGGTCACCAGCCACGACTCATTAGGTACCCCGTGGTGACCATCCGTATTTTCCAAGCAGTGCACCTCACGAGTGTTATCACGAGTCGTGGTCACTGACAGAGACTCGTTAGGTCACCCATGGGGACTGATAGTCAGTTTTTCCTTGCAAGTTTCAAGGAAATTTCAGTAAATTTCTACTCTCCTAAACTTTAAACTACGTCATTTTAAGAATATTTTCAAACTTATTAGTAGGGTTAAATGGTTTCTTTCCTTATTTCCCACTTAGACTTTCAAAAAACAGATTAAAGAACTTCTCTAAGAGTTTTCTAGAGTAGGTGCTAGGGAAATTGTTCGGCTGTCTGGATGACTACACGCAAGTGCACGTGGTCGAACAAGTAGTAAGTGGCTCAAGTAAGCCAAGTATCGATCCCACAGGGACTGG
>JACEIK010000311.1:157000-238873 GCA_018107945.1 Datura stramonium | reverse complement strand
AAGATGGGTGAAGTGAAGGAATGGAGTTGGAAGTGAATGGCAAAACATGGCAAGGAAACATGTCATGGCAAGGCTGGCCGCGCCAGGCAGCGTGCCACGCTGTGCGTGTGCCACGCCCAGCGCCGTGCCATGCCAAGGCCATGCGCGCGAAATGCTTCCTTCCAAGGTGGCTGCGCGCCAGCATCCATGCCATGCTTGGCATTGTTGCGCACTGCAGGCCGTGTCACACTGGCCATCGCGCATGACAAGCATCGTGCCACGCCGGCTGTCGCGCCATGCCTCGGCCAAGCAAGTTTCAAGTGCACTTTCCAGTAAGTTGTTGCGTTACCTCCGTGTCATGGAGGAAAATTTGTGCATTCACCTCCGTGCCATGGAGCCATTCCATGACAGGCCAAAAATTGCAAATTTCCTATTTACCATAAATTAAACCGTTAGCCCCTAAAATCATTGGTCACGAAATATTTTCTGAAAACCATAGTGGAGTGAAGGAAGAAGTGAAGAACTCACCTAGGGTTCACTAATTTTGCATTCTCTTTTACCTATACTTTTAAGTACTCTACTTTAACGATGTTTTTAAGTTATTGTACGAACATGAGTGGATAAAACCCTTCCCCTAGGGGTGAGGCCACGTGATATGATTGTAATGCATGAATTCATTTTTGTTTGAGTTGTTAATTGTTGTTTTGTCTTAAATTCTTTATTATGGTTGTTTTTATGCTTGATCACCATGAAAACATATATGTTAATCTAGGTAAAATCTTGAGAGAGTAACCCTAGGCTAGAACAAGAGAATGTAGGGAGCAAGTTCTTATCTTACTATAGGATTCGCAGTTAGGATAGAAATCATACCTAAATTGTCTTGCTTGGTTGATAGAACGGGATGATAGCAAGACACCGACTTAAAATTGTCACTCCACCACTCGTAGAAGTAGTTGTGAAGCTATGTTAGGTTAAATGATTAGAGGTACGAAAGTCCCTAATAAAGAGCACAAACCCCATAAACCACATCCATGTACTTGAATTGCCCACAAACTAGGATGTGACATCCCCGCTCAACGATGTAGTTGTGAGGCTATTTTGTCGTTTTTAGAGGCTTCAGAGACCATGAACATCGCATTTCCAACTACGTGAGACAACAATTGATAATTTCATACGTGAACCATTACAAAGTGTAGCATTGCATGATTATCCAGCCTTAACTCTACTTGCTTATTATATCGTTTCTAGATTGTTTTGTGACCACCCCAAAACTTAATTATAATTTCCCGAGAATTTCTATAATCAACACTTGTGAAGGTTTTCTTACACTTGAACTTGATAATTTTCTGAATTGGTCCAGTCCTTGTGGGTTTGACATCTGGCTCTTAAAAAGGGCCACTATATTACTTGTACGACCGCGTACGCTTGCGAGTGCACAGGAGCGCATTAAGTTTTTGGCGCCGTTGCCCGGGAACTGGAGAAGTTTAGTAAATTTTTCTATTTTTGTGTGATTTTAAATTTCCTTAAGTGTTGAGAAACCTGGACTTAGTCTGATATATTGCAGGTGACAGGTTGTCCTCGCAGAGCTTGCAAGAAATAGAGAGCTAGTAGAACCGTTGCTTGAACCTGAACGTCAACTTCATTTACGCAGAAGGGAAGCTCTAGATTGAAAGCTAAAGAGAATTCAGGAGAGGTAACAACAACACCCACCAGTAGGGCAAGCAAAGTTGTTAACTGAAACCATGGCAGCCCGACCAGTTTGCGAAGTGGCAATCCCACTAGCGACAAATGTGACCTCTAGTATCTGCAAACTGGAACCTGGAGGGAACTTTGAATTGAAACAAAATATGGTGCAGCTGTTACATTATAGTGGCCAGTTCACTGGGATTACTCATGAGGACCCATAGCAGCAATTACAGAACGTCCTTGAGATTAGTGACACGTTCGTCCCCACTGGAGTGTCCACAGATTATGTTCGACTTACCCTCTTCCCGTTCTCATTGTTGGGAGAGGCAAAGAGGTGGTTGAAATCTAAGCCACCGAATTCCAGAACTTCTTGGACGATTTGGCAAAGAAGTTCCTCATCAGATTCTTCCCTTCAGGCAAGACTACCAAACTCAGGAGTGAAATATTAAGCTTCAAGCAGAGGCCCGGTGAGAACTTGTATTTGGCTTGGGAGAGATTCAAGTCATTATTGAGAGACTTCCCCCACCATCAGCAGTCCAATGAAGTGCTAGCCCGTACTTTTGTGGAAAGTCTAGACCCACACACAAAAATTTTACTAGACTCTGCATCGGGTGGGCAAGCATTAGAGAAAACTTATGATGAGCTGTACACTTTGTTAAAAAGGATTGCTCAGGGAAATCCAGAGTGGCACAGCGAGTCATCGAGAGGGGAAGGAAAGAGAACAACAGGGCTGTTAGAGGTGGATGGTGTAAATTCCTTGGCTGCTCAGCTAGCATCATTTCAGCATCAGATGATGACCCAGTTCAATAAACTAAGTATGAACCAACAGCAGGGACAACTAAATGAAGTTCAACAAGCTCCTAGTTGGTGTGAAATCTATGGCACAACTAAATGAAGTTCAACAAGCTCCTAGTTGGTGTGAAATCTATGGAAATAATGGGCATAATGCAGAATCCTGCGGGGCCAATCCTAATCGGTCAATTTTTTTGGGAATGTTCAGAGAAACAATCAGATTTTTGGGAACAATTACACCAAGAATTGGCAGAGCCACCCGAAATTTTCTTGGGGTGGAAATCAAAGACAAAGCTACCAGAAACCTCAACAACAGCAGTATCACTAGTAGAACAGGCAGAATGGTGACCAGTTGAGCAGCAACATTGAGGAGACGTTGCAAAAGATTATGGAGACACATGCCCAATTAGCAGAGAATTAGGCGAGGATTGCATCAGATTTGAAAAATCAGCAGCTGGCCACCCGCAATTTAAAGAAGAAGATGGGTCAAATAGCAGCTGCTCACCATACTAGACCGCAGGGAGGATTACCCAGTGACTCAAACACAAGCCCCCGACAGGTCAACGTCATCAGTCTGAGGAGTGGCAGAAAATTGGCTGATGCACCACTGAAAGAGAGGAGAAATGATATGCAGGCGGAGTTGGTTAAAAAGGGACCATCGACTAACGAGGGAGAGAATCAGAGTGTTGTGAAAAAAAATGCACAATCATCATTGCAGCCAACATAGAGACCACCACCACCATTTCCGCAAAGACTCAAAAAGAGCAAGGTGGAGGAATGCTTTAGAAAGTTCTTTGATATTTTCAAAGAACTTCACATAAATTTTCCTCTGCTTGATGTTTTTTAGGGAATTCCCAAGTATGGTAAGTACTTGAAAGATGTGGTGGACAAAAAAATTAGATTGGTGGATGTTCAAACAGTAGCACCGACTGAGGAGTGTAGCCACAGGGTAATGAGCAAGATACCTAAAACGCTCAAAGACCTTGGGAGTTTTACCCTCCCCATACAAATTGGTAAAGCTGAGGTGATAAGAGCTCTGTGTGATTTAGGGGCAGCAGTTAATCTAATTCCCCTATCTTTGTTTAACACCTTGGGGTTTGGTCAACCGATACCAACATGATGTATGTTGCAGCTAGCAGACAAGTCGTGAGTGGCACCAGATGGAATAATTGAGGACCTTCTCATTAAAGTGGGTAAGTTCATTATACCCGCTGATTTCATTATATTAGATTTTTAAGTTGATGACAAGGTACCCCTGATCTTGGAACGGCCATTCTTGGCCACTGGAGGAGCGATTATTAATGTAAGAGCAGGGACCCTGAAAATGAGGGTCGATGATGAAGAAGAACTCTTCCGGGTCTACCAAGAGATTAACCCACCCACACATTACAGAGACCTTTGTACGGCCCGTATGTTATCAGAGGCTAAGGGTGGGGTGACAGATTCGATAGGTCCACGGCCACAGGAGATGATGCCTTTTCAGCCCGAATCTGATGAAGGGCTTCCGTTTGAGAAGGAGTTGGAGGAAGAGAAGGACAGAGTGGCGGTTGATCCCTCAAAAAACAAAAAAAAAGAAGATGATTCTCGAAAGGGAACACGGGTATGAGGATGTTTCGAAAAGGATAGTCCACATTGTGCCGCGACGTAAAATTAGGCGCTGCTTGGGAGGCAACCCAAGGGTACCACAAGTACAATGTTAATTTGTCTCATTTGTGTGGATTTTGTTTATTTTCATCTTGTTGTTGTTTTTGGTGGAGAATTAATTACAGATGGAGGGGAAGTCTGAGTACCCTTGGAGGAGGATGCTAAGAAGCATGAAAGAAGAAAAGTGTGGGGTCGAATACCCACTTGTTCAAAATGAAGAAAAACATGTTGTTAGCTAGGCCTAGAGTCCCCAGGAAGTATTTCTCACCCTTTTTGAATTTTAATTGGATGTTTGGGGACATAACATGATTCAAGTGTGTGGTGAGGGAAATTTCAAAATTTTGTGCTTAGTTATTTGGGGTGAATTTAGTGCTTGATAGGTATTGGTTGAGGAAATTTTTTGAGTTGAGCATGATTCCCCACCCGTTGGTTTTTCTTTTCAGTTCTTTTTCGACGGGGGGTGATCTCAGGCAAAATAGCATGCCCGAGCTACGCTTGATAACTTAAATTAGTCTTGTTTATCTAAGTTATTTTATACATTTTCATGTGATTTTATATCAATGTGAAGACATGTGCTAACCAACATGATTAGTCCTTGTTTTGTAGGTTTTAATGATTTTGAGGAACTAAATCATAAGTTGGTGAAGGAAAGGAATGGAGTCGAAAGCAACGGGCGAAAGTCGGCAAGGAGTAGGCCATGGCAAGGCTGGCATGGCAAGGCTGGCCGCGCCCAGGCAGCGTGCCACGCCGGTGTGTGTGCAATGGCCCACCGCCGTACACGCCCAGGCCAGGCACGCGAGCAGATGCGCAGGCAGCCAGCAATGTGCCACGGCATGCCCCTCCGCGACAGGGATGCCAACGCCACGCCAAGGCAAGGCAGCGGACGCCGCCAACGCGCAAGGGCCGCCTAAGGTCGATTTTTGGCGAATTTCCAGAGCTCTCAGTGTTACCTCCGTGTTACGGAGGTCACTGCGATACACTCCGTGACATGGAGCCGTTCTGCATGATGGGCTACATTAAGCACGTTCTCCATTCATTATAAATAGGACCCTTAGCTCCTAATTCCATTTGGTCACGATTTTATTCTGAAAAACTACTTAAGAGTGAAGGGAGAAGTGGGAGAACTCATCTAGGGTTTGGCAAATTCCCTTTTCATCTACCAAGTTCTTGTAAGTATGTAGTTTAATAGTAGTGTAATAGTAGATTAGTTGTAGTTTTACTAACATGAATGGTTAGAAACCTTCCTCTAGGTTGAAGCCAGCGAATTATGATTGTGATTTTTTATGCAAATTGAAATGGAATTAAGTTATTGATTGTTTTCTTTGCATTCTGGATTGTTGGTTGCTTTTATGATTGATCACCATGAAAATATATTTGCGTTAGCTTGCAATAGCTTGAGAAAGCATTACCTAAGTTAGGACATGAGAATGAGGAGCATATTGTATTCGCGATATAATCTTGTGTTCAGATAGAAATATACCTAACACCTTGCTTGGTTGACAAACGGGGGTTATTAAAGACCAAGTTGGGATGTCACATCACCACTCAACAAAGTAGTTGTGAGGCTAAGTTAAAGTTAAATGGTTAGACGCACGAAAGTCCCAATCGTTTCCATAAACCACGACATATTTGATTGCCCGCGAACTAGAAATTAGCATCCTCACTCACACAATGATGCAGTGAGGCTACATTATGTGTGTTTAGAGGCGCGAAATACCATGAACATGCAATTCTAATTATGTGAAATAATAATTGATAGTTCCATGCTTAATCCATTGCAAATCTTAGTCTCGCATGATTATCTGGTTTTAACTCTATGTTGCTCCTAGAGTAATTTCAGAATATTTCGTTGACCCAACCTAGACTTAATTATTCTCAATCGAAAATGTCTATAACCAACACTTTAGGTATTTAATATCACACTAGAAATGGATAGTTAGAGGAATGGGTCCAGTCCCTGTGGGTTCGACATTTCTGTTCTTAAAAAGAGCCACTATATTACTTGCACGACTCCTGTACACTTGTGATCGCGCCGATGCGGGCGACGCTAGTTTTTGGCGCCGCTGCCTAGGACGCGCGAAGTTTTGATAATTTGCATTCATTTTTGTGTGATTTTGAAATTCCTTAAGTTTTAGAAACTTGGTTTTAGTCTGATCATTTGCAGGTGACAGGTTGTCTTGCCGAGCTGGCTAGAAATAGAGGGCTTGTGGAACCATTGCTTGAACCCCAAATGTCAAATCCATTTGCAAAGGAGAGTAGCTCTAGACCAAAGCTGAAACGACTTCAAGAAAAGGTGCAGCAACAACCACCCGCGGGGAAAGCACACAGTTATCATCGAAAGCAATATAGTGAAGACTCGTGTTCGCGAAGTGGCAACTTTTACTAGCTACAAATGTGACCTCTAAAGATCCGTGAACCGGAGCTCGGAGGGAATTTTGATCTTAAAAGAACATGGTGCAACAGCATTCTAGTGGTCAGTTAACTGGAATGGCACATAGAGGACCTGCAGCAGCACTTACAGAGCTTTTTAGAGATTAGTGACACGTTTTTCCCTACCGGCGTGTCCACAGATTATGTCCGCCTAACCCTCTTCCCATTTTCATTGTTGGGAGAGGAGAAAAAGTGGCTGAAGGCTAAGCCACCGAACTCCATAACTTCATGGATGACTTGGCTAGAAAGTTCCTTATCAGATTCTTTCCTTCAGGCAAAACTGTGAAGTTGCGAAGTGAAATACTCAGCTCTGCCAGAAGCCTGATGAGAACTTGTATATGGCTTGGGAAAGATTCAAGTCATTGTTGAGAGACTGTCCCCATCATCGCAATCAAATGGAAGTGCTGGCCCATACATTTGTAGAAAGTCTAGACCCACACACAAAAATATTACTAGACTCTGCAGCGGGTGGGCAAGCCTTGGAGAAGACATATGATGAGTTGTACATAATTTTGTTGAACAGGAATTGTACAAGGAACCAGTGGCACAGTGAGTCATCAAGAGGCGTAAAGAGACCAGGCGATAGAAGCAGATGGTTTGAATGCCTTGGTAGCACGTTAGCTTCGTTCCAACACGTATAGATGACTCCTACCAATAGACTGAGTATGAACCAACACCAGTGGCCAAGAATGCAGTTCAGCAAGCTCCTAGCTGGTGTGAAATTTGTGGTAATAATGGGCACAACGCAGAATCTTGTGGAGCCAATTCGGAATCGGGCCAATTTTGTTGGTAATTAGCAACAGGAATCAGAATTTTGGGAACGACTCCAACAGAAATTGGCAATGGCCACTGAATTTTTCTTGGGTGAAATCAAAAGTCGTAATCACATGCAACCTCAACAACAAGAGAATAGATAGATTGATGGGCAAGTTAGAAGGAAATTTCTGCATTGAGGAAATAATTGCAGAAAATTATGGAGACCCAGAATCAGTTAACGGAAAATCAGGCAAGGATGGCAACAGACTTCATGAATCAAAGCAGCCACCTGCAATCTTGAAAACAAGTGGGTCAGATAGTAGCCGCCAACATGAGGCCGCAATGGGGATTACCAAGCAACGTAGATCCTAACCCCCTAAGCAGATCAATGCCACCGCCCAGCGGGCAATTAGCCGACCAGTGCCTAAAGAGCTGGAGAAAGGAGGTGCAGTCGGAGTTGGTTAGACCAGGACCATCTCACCGACACCGGAGAAAATCAGTATGCTAGGCAACAAGATGCGCAACCTTCATTGCAGCCAGCACAAAGACCACCACCACCCTTCCCTCAGAGACTAAGAAAGAGCATAAAGGAGGAGGAATGGGCGCTTTAAAATGTCTTTGAGAGAGATTCAAAGAACTTCACATGTAAATTTTGCCTCCTTATTGATGGGTTCCTATGGTGGAATGCCAAAGTATGCTAAATACTTGAAGGATGTGATGGCGAACAAAGTTAGATTGCGGACGCCCAGGACTCGTAGCACCGACTTAGGAGTGCAGTCATAGGGTATTGAGCAAATGCCAAAGAAGCTCAAAGACCCCGGGAGTTTTTCCCTCCCCTTACACAAATTCTTTTGGTAAATTTGAGGTGCTACGAGCTTGTGTGATTTAGGGCAAGCAGGTTAATCTAATGCCCCTATCCTTATTCAACACCCTGGGGTTGGGAAAACCGAGGCCGACAAGGTTGATGTGCTGCAGCCGGCTGACAAGCAAGTCGCGAGCGGACACCCGGAATGGAATAATAGAGGACCCCTTCTCCCTCACTCAAAGTAGGTGTTTATTATACCGGCTGATATTTGGTTCCTTTAGATTTTTCGTGTTGATGACCAGGTACCTTAATCTTGGGACGGCCATTCTGGCCACCGGAGGAGCGGTGATCGACTCTGGAAAGCAGGGAACTTGAAAATGAGGGTCGCAGGATGAAGAAGAACTCTTCGAGTCTACCAAGAAATAAACCCATCCGCACACCACAGAAACCTTTGTCGTGTTAGTGTTGGCAGAGGATCGCCAGGGGTAGAGGATTCCACAAGTGCACGGCCAAAGGCAATGTTATGTTTAGCCCGAGTCTGATAAAGGGCTTCACCCAGAAGAAGCGTTGGAGAAAGGGAGGAATCGCGGAGGCTATTTCTTCTAAATGAAGAAAAAGAAAGGAGATGGTTCTCAAAAAGAGAACCTAGGTATGAGGATGTCCCGAAAAGGATACCACCGCTGCATTCACGACGTAAAATAAGGAGGCTGCTTGGGGAGGCAACCCAAGGGTACCTCAGGTACAATTTATGATTTTTTTGTTTGTGTTAATTTTGTATTTTTCATTTTTGTTTGTGTTCTTGGTGGAAAGTTAGGCACAGGTGAGGGGAAGTCCGAAAGTACCTCGAGGAGGAAGCTAGTAAGCATGGAAGAGGTAAAAGGGGTCAACCACCCACTTCGGCAAGTTATGGAAAACATGCTTTTAGCTTTGCCTAAAGGCCTCAGGGAGTATTTCTCACCCTCTTTAAATGTTAATTTGAAAATTAAAAAACAAGAAATTTGTTTATTATTTTAATTGAAATTTTCAAAATTTTTGTGCTTAACAAATTGTTGGTGAATGTAATGTTTGTGTGAAAAAATGAGAAAAATTTGAAAATTTTCTATGAGTCAAGCATGACTTCATCACCTGCTGGTTTTTCTTTTTCGGTTCTTTTCCTGATGGGGGTCTTTGAACCGAGGAATTAAAATTTTCACTGCCCGTATATAATGTTTTAGTCGTAGTTAGGACTCAAGCTCGACGAAGAATGGATGACGACCGTCTTGTGAAAAATTAGTCGATAGGATGTCGGGTTTTTGTAACAATAGCTAATTGATGCTTGATGTTCTTGTTATGTTCTATACATGTTTGTAAGATGAAAGTATGTTCGATGTTGAAGCATGCAAGTGTATAATCCTTGTTTGAGACACTTAGGCTCTTGAATTTGACTCCAATATAATTGAAGCTAATGTTTGAATTCTGTGATTAGCTGAGTAAGAGTCTCGTTGAATAGTGTCTTGAATTGAGCATGTGCCATGAGTGTAAGGTTTTTTGAGCATTCTGTGCTATTGTGGAGTGTCTAGAACTTTCCTAGTGTGTTTATAAAGCGAAATGAAGAATGTGAATTGTAGGAGATGATTTAGGCATTTCTTTGAATGAACCTAAATTTTTATCCCTCATTTTACCTACCTTGAAAATTAATCCTAGTTAGCCCCGTCGAGCCTTGATCCTATTCTTCGATAGCTGCAACATGTTTAATCTTTCTTTCATGAACCTTGAATTTGATCCACAGCTCCTAAGCGCTTGAAGAAGAAGAATCTAAAAGAGTAAAGGAGTGAGAGGAATGAAAAGAAATGAAAAGTAGCAAGTTGTAGAAGTTGAGAAAGGACAAAGGTGCACTTGTGTGAAAGTGGTTGATCATTATTAAGGAGTAAGAAAACAAATTAATGAAAAGTTACTTATAGAGCTCCTTACTAATAAGTTAAAAGTGCCTAAATAAAGGGGGAACAAAAGAGGTAAAAGAAAGTTGAAAGGAGAAAAGGTAAATAAGGGAAGGAGTTCGCAATGAGGGCGTGATGTATTAAAAGCGCTTAGGAAAGATAGTCACTATTATCGGCCATAGTACCTACTTGTACCTGAGTTACATTACATCCTAAAAAAAAGTCCTATTTGATCTTACATTCATACATCCTCAAATAAGTCGAAAGAAACACTAAGGGTAAGTTTATGGGTCATTACATGATGCATGTGAATTCTTTGTGAGAGCGAGCGTAATTCTATTCATGTACCCACACATGTCATGATGTAAAATTGTTTTTGCGTGTGATTGGGTAATCCTCTTTCCATGAGGGCACATGTTGAATGAAGGATAATTCATGTGGAATTTAATCGCTGATTGGCATGAGTTTGCTAAGCGTGAGAGTCGATTCTTGAGGTTAAGAAGTCTTAACATAGTTGTATTTCATTTCATTGATTAAAGTGTGCATGCTCCATTTTTATCTTGTTATCTAAATAATCATTATAGCTGTAACTCGAATTATCTTGTTAAATTAGTTATGTGTGAGTCTCCATATGCATGATAGGTAAAAGGTTGTTCGAGGACGAACAAGGCTTTAACTGTCTTGTGACTGGGCAAAATAGATGCCCGAGCTACGCTTGATAACTTAAATTAGTCTTGTTTATCTAAGTTATTTTATACATTTTCATGTGATTTTATATGAATGTGAAGACATGTGCTAACCAACATCATTAATCCTTGTTTTGTAGGTTTTCAATGATTTTGAGGAACTAAATCATAAGTTGGTGAAGGAAAAGGAATGAGCTGGGAAGCAACGGGCGAAAAATCGGCAAGGGCGAGTAAACATGGCGTAGTGTCAAGCCGCCAGGCACGGTGCTGTCGCCAGGCGTGTGCCGCGCCCTGGGCCGCCCGTGCCACGCCATGCTGTGCACGCGAGCAGATGCGCAGGCAGCCAACAACGTGCCACGGCGTGCCCCCTCCACGACAGGGATGTGCCAACGAGCCACTGCCAAGGCACTGCGGACACGCCGCCAACGCGGCAAGGGCTGCCTAAGGTTGATTTTTGGGCGAATTCCAGAGAGCTCAGCACTTCCATGTCACGGAGGCAATGTTCAAGATACACTCTGTGACACGAAGCCGTTCCATGACGGGCTACATTATGCAGGTTCTCCATTTACTATAAATAGGACCCTTAGCTCCTAATTCCATTTAGTCAACATTTTATTCTCGAAAACAACCTAGGAGGAAGGGAGAAGGGAGAACTCATCTAGGGTTTGGAAAATTCCCTTCTCATCTACCAAATTCTTGTAACTATGTAGTTTAATAGTAGTGTAATAGTAGATTAGTTGTAGTTTTACTAAAATGAATGGTTAGAGCCCTTCCTCTAGGGTTGAAGCCATGAATTATGATTGTGATTTTATGAAAAGCTTTTGGAATTAAGTTATTGATTGTTGTTTGCGTCTTGCATTCTGGATTGTTGGTTGTTTTTATGATTGATCACCATGAAAACATATTTGTTAGCTTGGGCAATAGCTTGAGAAAGCATTACCTAAGTCAGGACATGAGGAGCATGTTGTATCTCGCGATATATAATCTTGTGTCTGTGGATAGGAAATATACCTAACACCTTGCTTGGTTGACAAACGGGGGCTATTAAAGACCAACTTGGGATGTCACATCACCACTCGAAGAAGTTTGTGAGGCTAAGTTTAGTTAAATGGTTAGACGCATGAAAGTCCCTAATCGTTTCCCCGTAAACCACAACATAATTGATTGCCCGCGAACTAGAAATTAGCATCCCACTCACAATGATGCAGTGAGGCTAGATTTCCGTGTTTAGAGGCTCGAAAGGCCATGAACATGCAATTCCAGTTATGTGAAATAACAATTGATAGTTCAATGCTTAATCCATTGCAAATCGTTAGTCTCGCATGACATCCGTTTTAACTCTAGGTTGCTCCTAGAGTAATTTCCAGAATATTTCGTTGACCTTAACCTAGACTTAATTATTCTCAATAGAAATGTCTATAACCAACACTTTAGATTACACTAGAAATGATAGTTAGGAGGAATGGGTCCAGTCCCCAGGTTCGACATTCAAGTTCTTAAAAAGAGCCACTATATTACTTGCACGACCCGTACACTTACGGACGCACTCGATGCGGGCGACTCATAAGCACTTTGAACTGAAGAATTAAAAGATTTCTTTGTCTGTACATAGTGTTTTAGTCATAGTCACGGACTATTTCCGACGACGAATGGATGACGACCGTCTTGAGGGAAAATTAGTCAATATGTTTTGGTTTTTGAACCCGTAGCTAATTAATAGCTTGATGTTCTTGTTATGTGCTATACATGATTGTGAGATGCAAGTATGGTTAGTGTTGAAGCATGTAAGTGGTATAACCTGTTAGAGACACCTAGGCTCTTGAATATGACTCTCTGTGTGCGTAAAGCTTAATTATGAATTCTAGTGATTAGCTGAGTTAAGATTCTGTTGAATTTGTCTTGAATTGAGAATGTTCTGTGAGTGTAAGGTTTTTTGAATATTCCATGCTATTTTGTAGTGTCTAGAACATTCCTGCGTGTATACAAAACGAAATCAGGGATGTCGATTGTAGGAGATGATTTAGGCATTTCATTGAATGAGCTTCACTTTTATCCGCTGTTTTACCTACCTTGAATGTCTGATCCTAGATGGCCCCATTGAGCCTTAAGCCTATTCTTTGATAGCTGCAACATAAGCTTAATCCTTTCTTTCAATAGCCTTGAAGTTGCTCCAAAACTCCTAAGCTTTAAGGGAAAAATCCAAAAGAGTAAAGGAGTGAGAATCGAACAAGAAGGAAAAAATAACGGTTGTGGAGTTGAGGAAAGATAAGAGGTGCACTTGTTGAAAATGCTTGAGTATTGGTAGGGAGAAAGAAAACAAATGACTGAAAAAGTTGCTTAAGTACTCCTAACTTATAAGCCAAGTGTGCTTTAAGAAATGGGAAACGTAAGAGGAAATTTATGATTGAAAAGAATGAAGGTGAAGTAAGAAAAGAGATGTCTGCAATGAATGTGTGATGTATTAAAAGCTGTTGGGGAAGATAGCCACTATTACTGGCCAGAATAACACCTACCTGTCCCTTAACTTACACATGACCCGATATATCATATTTGATATTACGGTCAAACATTCTTAAATTAGTGGAGTAAAACACTAAGGGCAAGCTTATGGGTCAATTAAAGTGGTGCGAATTTTGCGAGAGTGAAATCAATTCTTATCCATATACCCATACAAAGTTTGATTTGAAAATTTGTGAGTAAAATGGGTAATTCTCTTGTTGTGAGGGCATATGTTTAATGAAGGATAATATTCATGTGGGATTTCTTGATTAGCTGGATTTGCATGAGTTTGCAATGATTGAGAGTCGATTCTTGAGGTGAGAAAGTATTGATAGTATATTTTCTTTTGATGGTTACACCAGGCATGCAATATTTTTAATTTTCTATCTAAAAACAATCGTTGTAGTCGTAGCCAGCATCTTTCTCAATTAGCTATGTGGGAGTCTTTATGGTACGAGACGAAAAGAGTTGTTCCAGGACAAACAAGGCTTTCAGTGTGGGTAATGATCTTGGGCATAATTTCTGCTCCAAGTGTTATTTTGTAGCTTAATTTAGTCATGTTTGTCTAATATACACTTTACATTCTTATTCAAATTTTGTAAAATTTGGGTATGTGCACTAATGCAACATGATTAGTCCTTGTTTTGTAGGTGTAAGATGCATATGAGGGACTAAATGATGATGGGTGAAGTGAAGGAATGGAGTTGGAAGTGAATGGCAAAAGATGGCAAGGAAACATGCCATAGCAAGGCTGGCCACGCCAGGCGCCGTGCCACGCCGTGCGTGTGTCGCGCTCAGCGCCGTGCTATGCCAAGGCCATGCACGTGAAATTCTGCCTTCAGGGCGCCTCGCGCCAAACTGGGCCCGTGCCACGCTAGGCACCGTTGCACACCGCAGGCCGTGTCACGCTAGTCATCGCACAGGACAAGGGTCGTGCCACGTTGGCTGTCGCACCATGCCTTGACCAAAGCAAGTTTCAAGTGCGCTTTCTAGTAAGGTAAGTCAAGTGGGTTACCTCCATGTCACGGAGCCAAATTGGTTTGTTCACCTCTGTGACACGTAGCCATTCCATGACAGGCCATAATAATTGCAAATTTCATTTACTATAAATTGAACCTTTGCCCCTAAAATCATTGGTCACAAAACATTTTCTGAAAACCATAGAGGAGGGAAGGGAGAAGTGAAGAACTTCACCTGTGGTTCACTAATTTCACATTCTCTTTTACCTATTCTTGTAAGTAGCTCTACTTTACGATGTTTTTATGTTATTGTACGAACATGAGTGGCTAAGACCCTTCCCCTAGGGTTGAGGCCATGTATGATTGTAATACATGAATTCGTTTTGGTTTGAGTGGTTAATTGTTGTTTTGTCTGCATTCTTAATTATGGTTGCTTTTAATGCTTGATCACCATGAAAACATACATGTTAATCTAGGGTAAAGTGAGAGAGTAACCCTAGGCTAGAACAAGAGAATGTAGGAGAAAGTTCTTATCTTACAATAGGATTCGCGGTTAGATAGAAATTATACCTAAATTGTCTTGCTTGGTTGATAGAACTAGATGATATCAAGACACCGACTTAAAATTGTCACTCCACCACTGTAGAAAGTAGTTGTGAAGCTAAGTTAGGTTAAATGATTAGAGATACGAAAGTCCCTAATCAAGAGCACAAACCCCATAAACCACATCCATGTAGTTGAATTGCCCACGAACTAAGATGTCACATCTCGCCAACGATGTAGTTGTGAGGCTATTTTGTCGTGTTTAGAGGCTTCGTAGACCATGAACATCGCATATTCCAACTATGTGAGACAACAATTGATAATTTCATACGTGAACCATTACAAAGTGAAGCAATGCATGATTATCTAGCCTTAGCTCTAGTTGCTTATTATATCGTTTCTAGATTGTTTTGTGACCACCCCAAACTTAATTATAATTTCGAAATTTATAATCAAACACTTGTGAGGGTTATCTTACACTTGAACTTGATAATTTGCTGAATTGGTCTAGTCCTCATGGGTTTGACATCTCGGCTCTTAAAAAGGGCCAATTATATTACTTGTACGACCGCGTATACAGGAGTGCACCGAGCGCAGCAACCATCCAGATCACGAGGTGATCAGAGAAATAGCGCTTCAGATTCGAGGGGCTAGGTAGCATGCAGACAGGAGCGCACCTTCCCGGCACTCGTGCAGGTGCGGCAAGAATCATCCCAGGAGGTGCTTAGTCGCCGTATGTTTGTTTCCTGGGTGTGGAAAACCCAGAAAAGACTTAGGAATGTCCCTTCAGCCAAATCAAGGGACGGTATTTCCATATAACAGCCGATAGTTTAGCAGTTTCGGCAGCATGTCCCCTCCTGCCAGAGCATTTCTCGACTACCGCTGGCGGTCGAAACAGCTGCAATTGTGTGACACGCCTTGTGACCCGTCGAAGAGTAGGAGACTTCCCCCGATGTGGTTACTAGTATGTTACGAGTTTTTCACCTTGATGTTTATGCTTTCTTAGATCCAGGGGATACCTTGTCTTTTGTGACACCTTACGTGGCTAGTAGTTTCGGAGTTAGTCCCGAGATCTTGTTAGAACCTTCCTCACTTCTACCTAGTGGGTGATTCAATCATAGTTAGACTGGTGTGTGATAAGTTTCAGCCGCGCCCTTCGTAAGTCACCACAAGATATCTAGTAGAGCTAGCCATGACTGATTTCGATGTTATCCTTGACATGGATTGACTATTTGCATGTTATGCCTCTATTAACTGTAGAACCTACATGTAGAGTTCGCATTTAGGTGGTCCAGTCTTAGAATAGAAGGATAGTTCAAACCTATGCCTGGTCATTTCATTTCATATATTATGCTAGAAAGATGATTTCCAAAGGTTTTGTGTACCATTTAGTTAGGGTTTAGGATGCTACGTCTAAGAACCCAACTATCCAGTTAGTTCAAGTGGTATGTGAGTATCCGTAAGGTTCTGCATGATTCCACGGTGTTCCTTCGAGAGGGAAAATCAACCGTAGTATTGACCTTCTACCCGACATGCAGCCCATATCTATTCCTCCCTACAAAATGGCTCGCCTGAGCTAAAACAATTGATGGAGTAGTTGAAGGATCTCATGCATAAGGCTTTCATTATACCAAGAAATTCTTCATGGGTTGCACCAATTTCTATTTGTCTCAAAGAAGGGATGGTTCCCTTAGGATGTGCATTGACTATCGACAATTGAACAATGTCACCATCAAGCATTAGGTATTCTCTACCTAGGATCGATGATTTATTCAACAAACTTCAGGGTGCCAAGTGATTTTCAAAGAGTTCAGACCTCGGGTCCGCATACCACGCCTCCTCGATTTAAGAGAGTGACATTCAAAAACAAATTTTCGTAACTCACGGTCACTATGAGTTTGCAGTTGGTGTCATTTGGACTAACGAATGCCCCTGCAGCTTTTATGGATCTGATGAATAGGGTGTTCAAGCCATATCTAGACATTTTCATGATTGTATTCATAAATGACATCCTTATATACTCTCGAAGCGAGGAGGAGCATGCCGCTCATTTGAGGGTGGTGTTGCAAACCTTGAAGGATCGTCAATTGTATGAAAAATTCAGCAAATGTGAGTTTTGCTGAATTCAGTAGCTTCTTGGGTCATGTGGTGTCTAGTGAGGCTGTGCAGTAGACTCAGAAGATAGAAGCGGCGAAGAATTGGCCCAAACCCGTGAATCCTTTAGAAATTAGAAGTTTCTTGGGCTTAGCTGGCTACTAGGAAAGGGTTGTTTAGGGTTTTCATCTATTGAGGCACCTTCGACTAACTGGGACCTTAAGAAGGTAAAGTTCCAATGGTGGGAGGCTTGGCAGAAGCCTGAGCCGGGTTGCTCGACTCACCCGCCGCCAATGTTGACCCTACCTCGAGGGCACCGATCGGTTTGTGGTGCACAGACGCTTCAAGGATCGAACTTGGATGTTGTTGATGCAGCACGGGAAGTTATAGCTTACACTTCTATACAACTGAAGGTGCATGAAAGGAACTACCTAACTCATGATCTCGAATTGGCCGCGGTGGTATTTTCCTTGAAAATATGGACACACTACTTGTACGGGTCCACGTTGATGTGTTTACGGACCATAAGAGTTAACAATATGTAAGCATAATAAAAGATCTCAATCTTTCTAAATGAGGTGGTTGGTGCTACTTAAGGATTATGACATGAGTGTCCTCTACCACCAGGGAAAGGCTAATGTAGTAGCATACGCACTTAGTAGACTCTCTATGGAAAGTGTGGTCCTATGTAGATGAGGGAAAAAGAAGGAGTTGGTGAAAGACGTGCATCGACTTGCAAGGTTAGGAGTTTATTTGGTTGATTTGGACAGATGGCAATGTCATAATCTCGTAACGGATCGAATCATCCTTGGCGACTGACATAAAATCTTAGACAAGATGAGGACCCCATTTTTGGTAAAATTAAAGGAGCAGCCATTTGAATCAGAAGGTAGAGGTCTTCAAAGGGGGGAGATGGTGCGCTTCGATACCGTGGTCGCTTATGTATTCGGATGTTGATGATTTAAGAAATCGGATGCTGCATGAGTGCTTGTATGGATCAAGGTATTTTATACATTCAGGTGCCACCAAGATGTATCGTGACCTACGAAAGCTCCTATATTGGTGGAATGGCATGAAGAGACATCAATACAGAATTTTGTGGCTAAGTGTCCGAAGTGTCAACAAGTGAAGGTTGAGCACCAAAGACCCTGTGTGAGGTGTGCTCCAAATATTATTAGCATTCCTACTTGAGGTGGGAAGAAATCAAAATGAACTTCATAACAGGCTTGCTCGCACTCGTCGACAATATTACTCTATTTGGGTTGTTGGAGATCAGATGACCAAAGCCGCCATTTTCTACCGTCAAAACCACGGATTTGGTGGAGGATTATGCCAAACTATATATTCGAGAGTTAGTTCGATTGCATGGAGTTCCCTTGTCCATCATATCAGATAGAGGTACCTAAGTTTACCTCTCATTTTTAGAGGTCATTTAAAAAAGGACTTTGTACTCATGTTAAGCTTAGCACAACATTTCACTCGCAAAATGGTTGGTTAAAAGGAGCCGACAATTAAAACTCGAGGACATGTTGAGAGAATGTGTGATTGACTTTAAGGGTAGTTGGGATGATCATTTGCTTCTTATCGAGTTTGCATACAATAACAGCTACCATTCTAGCATTCAGATGGCTCCGTTCGAGGCTCTCTATGTATGGAGATGTAAATCACCTATTGGCCGTTTGAAGTTGGCGAAGCTGCAATGATAGGACTAGATTAAGTCCCTGAGGCTATAGAAAAGGTTTAACTCATACGAAAGGTTGAAAATAGCCTTGAATCTGCCAAAAGTCCTATGCTGATGTGAGAAGGAGAGAACTGAGTTCAAAGTGGATGATTGGGTGTTTTCAAGGTGTCTCCTATGAAGGAGTGATGTGGTTGGAAAGAAAGGAAAACTCAGCCTCATTATGTTGGCCCCTACCGGATTGTGAGACGGCTTGGCAAGGTGGCATATGAATTGGAGTTGCTCTCACAATTAGCTTCCATGCATCTTATTTTTCATGTATCGCTCTGAAGAAGTGTTTGGTGATCCAACTTGTCTCGGTGGACAAAGGTTAGTGAAGGACAACCTAGTTATGAAGAGGTTGTGGTGGAAATACTAGATCATCAGGTTCAAAGCTAAAGAAAAAGGAAGTAGCTTCAGTAAAGGTATTATGGAGAAATTAGCAGGACAAGTTGAAGGAGCTACATGGGAAGCCGAAGCGATATGATGGCTAGATACTTACACCTTTTCCCTTTCACCATTTTCGCTTGAGGTATCAATTCTTTTCCCTAGTACTCTATCTATTTAGTTTTCATATGTTAAGTTCATAAAGCTGAGTTTCTTTTACGTCAAAGTATGTATGCATGGTCTTGCGAAATCACTAGCTATGTAGTTCAGTTCAAAGGTAGACATTTCTTGTCGCTGTCGCCTTAAATGATCAGCATTTGAATATAATGATTTCATTTCACCGCTTCTCGTGTGTCTTCCAACATTCAAGGATCAATTTTCCCAAGGGGGAGATATTGTAATACCCTGAAACCCCTAAGATTAGACCCCAGGGTTGAAACAGAGAAAAATAGGATTCCTGCACCAGGTCACAAAATGGGTTGTTAGGTGACCCATCAGGACTGACCACGAGTCGTTAGTGACTCATAGTGACGAATTTAACTTAAGTGGAAAAATCATGATTTTGGATCCCACCGGCATCACCAAAGTCGTGGTCAGTTCCCAAGACTCATCAGCTTAGTCGTGGTTAAGGGCTATTGAAGGATGAAGTTTGGGTGGTAGTGTTCCTTAGGACTGCACACCATGAGTCGTGGTCAGGTTCCATGGTTCATTAGGTCAGCCCCGTCGCTAGGGGGTTCAAGACGGTGACCTTGGGCGTTGAAGATCACAAGTGGTGACCACAAGTCATAGTCACCCATAATGACTAGCTGGGTCCTCGTGGGGACCCCTTGAGGAACAATGGCAGTAGACTTCAGGACTCAGGTGATGACTCATTGTCGTGGGTAACGACTCTGTCCGGGCCCCTGTGGGACCGGCAGTCATTTTTTTTAAATGCGAATTTTTAAGGGTATTACCATCATTTCTAATCCCTAGGTCCTATACTATGTCGTTCTAAGCTTTTATTTTCAAAGTGTTTTAGGATAGGTTAAGTCATTCTAACCCATTCAAAATCCCATGCATGCAAGTTAGAGTTAGTAAGGAGATCAAGCCTAATCACTTTCAATTTCTTCTCAAATTCCTCTTTGACAATTAAAGAAATGTAAGAATCGGGCCTTTTAATCATGTATGCAGGGTTATGAGTGGGTGTTTTTATTCACATCCATGCCCAATCTCTCCTAATTCAGGAAGTTTTGTTTAAATATCTTATGGGGTTTTATCCTAAATCTTATGAAATTATAATGATCTATCTATGGGTTATTTCTTGTCATGTTTGTAAGTCATATTTTATGAATCATGATTAGATTTTACAACTAATTCAATTATAAATTTATTGACATAAATCTCTATTAAACTATGCCCAATCATACATGTTTTATGATAAATTGAGTTATGATTTATCTTGATTTTGATGATCTTCAACCCATCATGATTTATGAGTTATGATATGGATTTATTCAAATTCCCATGACGAATTTATGATTTATTAAGCATATACATGATTTACAAGTATACATGAACCTCATGATTTATGATTTATGATTTTGGCCGATTCACGGGCCTTACCCACATGGCTAGTTCACGTGTTTACGAGCATTCTTATGATTATCATGATTTAACTAGCGCATGAATCTCATGTATATTATCTTATGAGCACTATATATGTTTTGGGAGTAGTATTTAGCACCGAATAGGTTCCGGGCCCAGATTTTGCCTCAAATCTCAGAACTACGTGCCACCGTAGGTCATGAAGAGGCCTACCTTGAGACTGTCCCTTTTTGCCCCAATTTGGCCTTTCATGTGTGATATCACGCCCTTCATGGTTCTAACCTGGGCAAGGAACGAACACCCTCCCGACTAGGGATTTACAAGTCGGGCTCCATGTGTGCTCTTATGGGGTATATTGGTTATAAGAATCTCCCATTGTTCCTCATGATTTATGCATGGTTATGTTCATACGGTTTTGGCTCAAGTCATGTTTGATAAATTTTTTCCTCTTATGATTATGATTATGGTTAATTTAAGAATGTTTTGATAACATTGATACTTATGTTACCTTATGATATTTAAGTTATAAGCATGTTGTCCTGCTCCTACATACTTTTATGCATTTTAAATATCCATTTTACTTACCTTACATACTCGGTACATTCCACGTACAGACAACATACTCTATGCTATATCATTTAATGATATAGGCTCCGGTACTCATATTCTGCCGCGATCCTAGCCAACCTTTCAGAGTTAGCATCCCATATCTGTTGTTGAGTCCTCATCTTTCAAGGACCATACTTTATTAGTTTTCTCTATTTACTTTCAATTTTCATCTTTAGCGAGTTAGTTGGGGCCTGTCCCATCAACTTATCAAACTTAGAGGCTTTTCGGACAAAAGGATGTAATCAACTGTAGATTCATATGTATTTCTGATGTTATGCTATTTAATATTTCCGCTAAGTTTATCATGTTGTTTCTTCCGCTTTATTTGATTTAGTTAGATGTATGTTCATGCCATAGATAGACCTGGAGTCCCTTTGGGTTCGTTGTCCGGTGTCTCGATCCACGCCTACATTCGTGTCGTGACATAACTGTTTGCTAAGTTCCTCAAGTGTGAGTTTTGGTTGGACTCAGTAGTATTTTTGGGCCATGTGGTATCAGGTGAGGGTGTGCAGGTAGACTCTCAAAAGATAGAAGCTGTAAAGAATTGACCTAGACCAATTAGTCCTTCGGATATCAGGAGTTTCTTGGGTTTAGCTGGCTACTATACGAGGTTTTTCAAAGGATTTTCATTCACTGCAACACCGTTGACTAAGTTGACCTAGAAGAAAGTTAAATTTTAGTGGTCGGAAGCATACGAGAAGAGTTTTCAAGAGTTAAAGACTCGGCTCACTTCAGCTCCACCATTAACCCTACTTGAGGGTACGAATGGATTTGTTGTGTATTGTGATGCCTCTAAGGTTAGTCTTGGTTGTGTGTTGATGAAGCATGGTAAAGTCATTGTGTATTCCTCTAGACATCTTAATACTCATGAGAAGAATTATCTGACGCATGACCTAGAATTAGCAGCAGTGGTGTTTGCATTGATGATTTGGAGGCACTACTTATATAGGGTGCATGTAGATGTGTTCACCGACCATAAGAGCCTTCAGTATGTGTTTACTCAAAAGGACCTGAATTTGTGAAGAGGAAGGAGGTTAGAGCTTCTCAAGGACTATGACATGAGTGTCCTTTATCATCCATGCAAGGCCAATGTAGTGGCGGATGCTCTTAGAAGGCTATCCATGGAGAGTGTTTCTTATGTGAAGGATGAAAGGAAAGAGTTAGTGTAGGATGTCCATAGACTTGCTTGTTTAGGAGTTCGCCTTGTCAATTCGACGGATGGTGGTGTCATTGTTCATAATATTTCAGAATTATCCATGGTGATTTTGGTTAAAGATAGGCTTGATGAGGTTCCTATTTTTGTTAAGATGAATGAAACAGTTCAGAATCATAAGGTAGAGGTCATCTCCCAAGGGGGAGATGGTGTACTTTGATATCAAGGTCATTTGTGTGTTCTAGGCATTGATGATTTGAGGGAGCGGACATTGTATGAGGCTCATGGTTCCCAATATTCTATACATCCAGGTAGCACCAAGACGTACCGTAACCTACAAAAAGTCTATTGGTGGACTGGAATGAAAAAGGACATAGAGCAGTTTGTGGCTAAGTGTCTGAACTGTCAATAAGTGAAAGTGGAGCATCAAAGCCCAGGAGGTGTGCTACAAGACTTTAGTATCCCCACTTGGAAATGGGAAGAGATCAATATGGATTTCATCACAGGGTTACCTCGCACATGCCGAAATTATGACTCTATTTGGATGGTTATAGACAAATTGACGAAAGCAGCTTATTTTCTACCAGTCAAAACTACCGATGCAACTGAGGATTATGCTAAATTTTACATTCAGGAGTTAGTGTGGTTGCATGGAGTCCCCTTGTCCATCATATCAGATAGAGGTACTCAGTTGACTTTGTAGTTTAGGATGTTATTTCAGAAGAGACTTGGTACTCAGGTCAAGCTAAGAATAACTTTTCACCAGCAAACGAATGGTCAGGCTGAACAGACCATTCAGACTCTTGAGGATATGTTGAGAGCATGTGTTATTTATTTTAAAGGTAGTTGGGATGATCATTTACCTCTTATTTATTTTTCTTACAACAACATTTATCACTCTGGTGTTCATATGGCTCCATTTGAGGCTCTTTATGGGCGAAGATGTAAATTGCCTATTAGTTAGTTTGAGGTAGGAGAAACTACATTGATAGGGCTAGATTCAGTTCATGAGGATATGGAGAAAGTTCAACTTACAAGGGAAAGTTTGGAAACAACTCAGAGTCATCAAAAATAATATGCTGATGTTAGATGGATAGAGCTTGAGTATAAAGTTGATGATTAGGTGCTCCTGAAGGTATCTCCCATGAAGGGGTAGTGAGGTTTGGAAACAAAGGAAAGCTTAGTCCCCGATATGTTTCTCTTTAACGAATTGTGAGGCGTTTTGGAAAAGTGTCCTATGAGATAAAGCTACTAGCAGAATTAGCTTCGGTACATCCAGTCTTCCATGTGTCATTGCTAAAGAAGTTCTTTGGTGATCTGACTTTTGTTGTTCTGGTGGAGAGCATAGGTGTGAAGGATAGCCTTAGCTATGAGGAGGTACTAGCTGAGATCCTTGATCATTAGCTTTGGAAGTAGAGAAACAAAGAAGTAGCTTCAGTAAAGGTTCTGTGGAGAAATCAATTTTTTGAGGGATCAGAAGCAGATATGATAGCTAAATACCCCCATATTTTCCATTTCGGCCCAGTTCCCGCGTGAGGTATCAGTTTCCTTCTTAATACTCTATTTCAATTTTATTTCTAGTTCATGTATCTCTGTTTCATTTATATTAGTGCATGTATGTGTGATTCTTGAACCCGGTTCAGTTAGGTATATCAGTCCAGACTCAGTCACTCTGTCAGTTTTCAGCTTCATACAATAAGTATTAGGGATTGAATTTCCTTTTCCATGATTTCCTGTATGTTTACCCGCATTCAAGGATGAATTTTCCCAAGGAGGAGATATTGTAATACCCCAAAAGTTTCTAAGTTAAGACCTAACGGTTTAAGTGGAGATAGAAAGAAAATATCGCACTAGATCATAGGACGACCCATCAAGTGACCCCTATCGTTACTTAATGAGTCGTGACGCGGCTCGTGAAGGTAGAGGGGAGATTGGAGAATGAAAGTTGTTTCGGGACTTAACGACGGATAGGACGACGACTCGTCTAGTGGCTCACCCCAAGAGTCGTGGTGAAGGGGTCTTTACGGGCGGTGCCATGAGTCGTGGCGTCACTTCATGACTCGTCCAGTGGGCCATGGTCAAGATAGCTAGGTTGGAGGTTGAGTGTCTAGTAAAGGTAGCGAGAGAAGACAACGAGTCGTCCTTTGGAGTAAGGACTTGTGATGTCCCTTGTTGGGACTGGAAGAGTTATTTTTCATACGAAATTAATAAGGGTATTTTCATAATTCCTAAGCTTCTAAGACCTAAACTACTTCCTTTAAAGCTATGTTTGGAAGGTTTTAAGAGGGTTTAGCCTATTCTAACTCATTCCCTTTCCATGCATGCAAGTCTAGAAGATCCCATAGGAGAACAAGCCTAGAAATCTTCAAGTTCTTCCCAAATCTCTTGGGCTTTCAAGGAAGGGTGTACATTCAACTTACCAAGGTATGCAGGGCCATTAAAGATAGTTTCCTTTTAATCTCAGGCCTAAATTTCTCCTCAAGTTCATGAATTCCAGCGTTTGATCTTATGTGGTTTTAACCCAAGTTTATGAAATTCTTTAGACGTTATTCATGGGTCAATTCCCTTCATGTTTCAAATTATGTTTTCAGATTCATGGGCAGATTTTATGTACAAATTCAGGATTTCAAGTTTTAGAAAATTTATTCCCAACTATGCAATTTTCATGAAAAGTGAACTTTATGATCCATGATTTCAAGTATGATGAGATATCTAGCGTAATTAACTGTTTGCGAACTATCCATGTATGAATCTATGATTTTGACTTTTGAAGTCTATTTCAAGTATGCATGATTTTAAGACTTAGGCATGCTAAGAAAGTTAAGTGTGGTTTTCATGATTTAGACAAGGCTAATAATATCAACTTATGATATGTTTTGAGTCAAGACTCCTTATGTTTAGATTTCAGACTATGCATGTAATTAAATTATCATCTTCGTTGAGAAATGATGATTTCAGCTTCGTTGAAAAATGATGAAGAGCACTTTGCATGTTTTTGGGAGTAGTGTCTAGCACCGAGTAGGCTTGCGATTTTAAGGTTCCCCAGTCTTAGAACTATGTGCCAACATAGGTTTATATATTTACATTAGGACCTCCCTTATGAGTTTTCCATACCCCCCAAGGGGCCTTCAGCTTGATAAGATATCATGGTGGTGTCTTTAGCCCTGGCAAGGTTTTAGATATCTCTGACCACTTGAGTGTAATAGTTGGGGCATCACGTAAGCTCTATCGTGATAGAGTCAGTTATATGATGAGTCTCCCATTGTTCCTCTTGGTTTCAGTTATGCATGTTTATTAGTTATGATATTATGTTTTCAGCAGGTTTGACCCAATGATCAGGTTATCATTTTTACTTGAAATCTCAGTTTCAGCTTTGGATTATTTGATTCAGTTATAAAATCCAGTTTATTTCTAATCATGTTTTCAGATATCAACATGCAACCTTACTCTCAGAATCTTATGATGTTATGATTTATGATATGCATGATTTTAGTTTTTACATACTTAGTCCATTTAAATTACCTTGTATACTCAGTACATTCCAAGTACTGAATACATACTCTATGTTGTATCGTTTCATGATACAGGTTCAGACGTTCAGACTCAGTCTCGCCGTTAGCCAGTCTCCCAAGCTTATCCAGTTCTCCAGTTAGTGAGTCTTCCTCCTTCGAGGACCTTCTGTTAGTTGAGCTATCATATTTTTAGTTTTAGATTTCTAGTGAGCTAGTTGGGGTGTTGTCCCATCAGCTCGTCACTATGTTAGAGGCTTTTTAGACATAAATTATTGTATTCAGTTTCGAATCTTGTGTTATGATGTTTCCGTTGGATAGATGTTTGTTATTTAGATTTTCTGTATTTCAAAATTTTATTATCATCTTAGTTTATGAAGATCTTAAGTCATTATATTCATGCCATGGATTGACTTCGAGCCCTTTATGATTCTATATTTAGTGTCTCGATGCGGCCCTATGTTCGGGTCGTGACCGTTTTTTGATTAGAAGTGAGAATGATGAATAAGGAGAGATAAGGTGAGGTGAGCTAATAAATGTAGTGGGATGATTAAAAGAAGTGTTCACAAAAAAAAGGAATTAGGGAGGTTCTAGTCGCTAAAATTAAACATTTTTCCCACCCTTAACCCTAGCCTTCATGATAACCCATAAGTCCTTAGTGATTTTGATTGTAGTAACTCTATATTAGTGGCGAGATACACGAAGGGAAAGCTTATGGGTCAATTTGCATTCACTTGAATTTCTTTATGGGAGTGAGTATATTTGCTTTATTCTATAATCCCTATGGGTGAAATTCATGAAAAATGAAGGGGATCCTCTCTTTGTGTGAGTGGAATTTCTTCCTAGGGGTATATGCTTAAATGTGTTTTAAAGTGAAAGGTATGATTGGCACAAATGTGCAGTGAACCTTATGACAAACATTGAATGTGAATTGTCAATGACTTGAGATACTACTTGATCTTGTTTTGATGAACTAAGCCCCTTGTTTTGAATGAAACAAAATATTTGCGCAAATGTGCCAATTTCTTGTGGTCATCACTTGAAGAGTGTGGAACATATTTGGGTCTCATCTTTGTATTGAGTCGGTGGGCGATTTTTGAGTTATCCTACGTGTTAAGGGTCCTTCATGTGTCGCTCTTATGATATGTCAGTCTTAATTCAGTTTCTCATTTGTGAGGAAATGCCTTGCTTGAGGACACTCAATGGTTCATGTTTTGGGGTTTGATGAGTTGGTAATTTACCAACTCATTAGGCTTTTAAGCATGAGCTTTTTTATTTGTTTTCAACTCATCTAGGAAGGTTTTATGCCTTTTTTCCTTTGATTTTGTAGGTGTTAGGCTCAAACAAAGAAAGCAAAGGAATTGAATAAAGAGAAAGTACTAGAAGTAGAAGACTTGGGTTTCATAGGTCTAACACTGGAAGAAAGCAAGTACAACATAGAGTTGCACTGAGCTGAAGCTGAAGAAGAACTGTGGAACACAGGTGCAAACACATAAGCCAATATGGGCATTCTGATGAGACCTATGAAACAACTGCGTCTCGTGGATGGGCACCTGCAAAACGTAGGTGCCTTGCAAGTGAGTCCGTGTTGAAAAGGGTAAAATTATTCAAATCTAACACAAGAATATTTTAGAAGCTTCTCAGGGAAAAATAGCGAGTTTTGTAGAATAAAAAGGAGAAAATTTTCACTAATTTGTACACACCTTGTTCTTAGAAGAAAAGTACTTTCTAAATATCAACTTTTGTAGAGAGAGAAATTGTGAGAGAAGTGAGAGATAGTCTTCTTCTTCATCAAATTGTAGGATAAGAACCTACCATTGAAGCATACTTTGAAGGTTAAATTTACTATTCAAAGATGAATGTTAATAAATCTCTGGTTGATCTAAATCTCCATTTTTCATTTATGAGTGGCTAATTTGATATCTAGGAGAGTGTGTTTGATGTGGGTTTAGATTGGATTGGGTATTATTTACTTAGTCTTAGACTAAATTATTATGGATGAATCTAATGCTTTCTCTAAGTTTTAATTGAATTAGTTATGATTACAAACATAAATTGTGTTTACTTATCTTGCTTTTTCTTGAAAAAGGGAAGTAGAATATGGGTAAGAAAGCATTATTGGGGATTTGAGTTTTGGAAGTGTGGGGTTAGGCTATAAATAGCCAAAACCAATTTGGATAACTTCTTAAGGATTATGGCTAGAAATAGCTTTATTCTTCTCCAAGCCAACATGGGTAATTTGTTATGTGATCTTGGGGTTTGAAAGAACCCAAGTAGAATGTACCCGAGTGGTCAAAAGACATCGAGTACAACCTATTCCATGGCTATTCATGCTAGTAGATAATTCTTTAGACTTATTATTTAACCCCAATCTTGTTGATGCCCCGTCAATAGCACATTCCTAGTACTTGCTCTCATTGCTTCTTCAACTTGCATTACCCCATTTTGATATTTCCTTTAGAATCATACGGTGATCTTATTCTCCCCCAAGTATGTACTTTATGAATTGTGATGCAATGATGCTGGTTAGTTTAGATTGATATACAACCTTAGAAGTAATCTCTCCCTATTCCTTGTGTATTCCACCCGACTCATAAATTTGGGTAAATTATATTGCAAACGACCATCTACACTATCTCCTAGTGAGGAATGGATTTGGACATTATCAGCCAACACCTTCTACAGGGCGTGAACCTTAGACTTCAGCAAGTAAAGGTAGAGGTAGAACGGGAGCATCTATTTCTAGCAGGGGTCAGTACTGTACTTATGCACTAGCAACAACACAAGACTCTGATTCATCGCTAAATATTGTGAAAGGTGCACTAAATGTTTGTTCCTATTTTGTATATGATTTGATAGATCAAGGTTGCACTCTGTCCTCTACTACTCCTCTGGTAGCAAGGAAATTGTTTAGAGTACTAGAATTGCTCTGGCAAATATTTTCTGTGTGTACACCTATTGGTGAATCCATTATTGGTAGAAGAGTTTATCGGGGTTATATGGTAGATATTGTTGATCGCCAAACCTATGGTGACTTGGTAGAGTTAGAGGTGATTTATTTTGATGTAATTATAGGCAAGGATTGGTTAGTATCATCTTATGCCAATGTTGAGTGCTGGATAAAAATTGTTAGATTCCATTTCCCTAGTGAAGCAGTTCGAGAATGGAAGGGCCCTGCAGCTATGCCTAAAGGAAGGTTCATATCCTATCTCTCCACAAGAAAGCTAATTACAAAGGGTAGTATCTATCATATTGTCATAGTAAGGGATGTGCAGGTAGAATCCCAACTCTTTAGTCTATTTCGATGGTTAGTAAATTCCTAGATGTGTTTCCAGATGATCTCCCTGGTATTCCCCAAGAAAGGGAAATTGATTTTTCCATTGATATGCTACTAGATACACAACCTCTATCTAATCCTCCTTATAGAATGACTCTTGCTAAGCTAAAGGAGTTGAAGGATCAGCTGAAAGGCTTTCCAGCTAAAGGCTTTACCAGTCCTAGTGCTTCGTCTTGGGGTGTGCCACTCTTGTTAATTAGAAAGAAAGATGGCTCCCTATGAATGTGTGTAGATTACTGGCAGTTGAATAAAGTTACTATTAAGAACAAATATCCCCTTTCGAGGATAGATGAATTATTTGATCGGCTGCACGGTGAAAATTATTTCTCAAATATTGATTTAAGATCAGGGTACAATCAGGTACGAGTTCGGGAGAAAGATATTTCGCAGATGGATTTGAGAACCAGGTATCGCCAGTTTGAATTCTTGGAGATGTCTTTTGGATTACCGAACACCCTAGCGGTGTTTATGGACCTAATGAAGAGTATATTCAGGCCATTCTTACATCTGTTCGTAATAGTATTTATTGATAATATTCTTGTATATTCACGTTGATAGGCTAAGTAATGAGATCATCTACAAGCAGTATTCCGGGTACTCAGAGATCACGAGATATACATGAACTTCTCTAAATGTGTGTTCTGATTGAATTATATGGATTTCTTAGGACACATTGTGTCAAACACGGGCATGCAGGTTGGCTCACAAAAAATAGAGGTCGTGAAGATTTGTCCTAGACCTATAATTCCAATTGAAGTTTGCAGCTTTCTAGGGTTAGCTGGGTACTACAAAAGTTTTGTGGGAGGATTCTCTGCCCTATCGGCTCTATTGATGAGGTTAACTCCTAAGGCAATTAAGTTCTAGTGGACCGACACTTGTGAGCAAAGTTTTGAAGAATTTAAAGACACATTAACATTTGCACCAATATTATCCTTACCAAAAGTCTTAGAGGGCTATGATATATATTGTGATGCTTCAAGAATTTTGTTAGGGTGTGTTCTAATACAACACAACAAGGTGATTTCCTATGCTTCCAGGAAATTGAGGACGTATAATAAGAATTATCCAACCCATGATTTAGAGTAGGCTACAATTGTGCATGAATTGAAGATCTCGAGACATTATTTATATGGTGTTCATGTCGACATCTTTATAGATCACAAGAGTCTCGAGTATATCTTTAAATAGAAAGAGTTGAGCATGCGACAACATCATTGGCGCGAGCTGCTGAAATTCTATGATATAGATATCTGGTATCACCTTGGGAAGGATAACATTGTTGTCGATGCCCTTAGTCGCAATGTATGGACAACTTGTCATATTTGAGGCCAGAAAAGAGAGAATTGGCTAAGGAGCTGCACTAGCTGGCAAATTTAGAAGTCTGATTGATGGACTTAGATTATAGTGGGGTCATGATTTAGAGTATTGGATTGTCATCTCTAATTATGGAGGTGAAAAAGCAGCAATATGAAGATCCTAGTCTGGTAAAGCTCACTGGCAAGGCTCAACGGGAAGGTTCATTGGCCTTTGAGATAGAAGAAGATGGAGTCTTATGATTCGAAGATCGACTCTGTGTTCCAAATATAGCAGGGCTTTTCCAACAGATCATGGAAGAGGTACATTATTCCCGCTATTCTCTTCACCTGGGTTAGACAAAGATGTACCATGACATAAACGAAATCTATTGGTCGCATGGGATAAAGAAAGATATTGCTAGTTCCTAGCACAATGTCCCAATTTTAAATAGGTAAAACTTGAACATCAGAGGCCCAGGCGGGCTAAAACAAGAGATAGTCGTGCCTATTTGGAAATGTGAAACAATCGACATGGATTTTGTTACAGTTTTACCCTGTATGAGGCATAAATTTGACTATGTTCACAACTAAAGATTATGTAGAGTTGTACATCAGAGAGATAGTTAGACTTCATGTTATCCTAATATCCATTATTTCTTAGAGAGGCACAATTTACTGCCACTTTGTTGAAGTCATTCCAAAGTGGTTTGGGGACACAAGTTAATTTGAGTACAACTTTTCATCCCCAAACAGATGGACAGGCTAAGAGCATGATTCAAACACTCAAGAATTTGTTACATGAATGCGTGCTAGACTTAAAAGGAAGTTTGGATGATCACCTACATCTTATAGAGTTTGCATATAGTAAAAATTAAAATTCTAGAATTAAGATGGTGCCTTACGAGGCTTTGAATGTGCGGAAATGCAGATCCTCCATTGGATGATTTGAGGTAGGTGAATCAGGGCCTATTAGACCTGACTTGATACATCATTCTGAAGAAAAAGTTAAGCTCATTAGAGAATGATTATTGATATCTCAAAGTCATCATAAATCTTACTATGATGCACGACGTAGATTTTTGAAGTTCTATGTTGATGATTTGATATTCCTGAAAGTCTTGCCTATGAAGGACATTATGAGATTTGGTAGGAAGGGCAAGCTTAACACAAGATTCATTGGTCTGTACCAAATCCTCTAGAGATTGGACAAGTTGGTTATGAGCTAGAGTTTCCTTAAGGACTAGAATCTGTTCTTCCAATATTTCATGTATCGATGCTGCAAAAGTGCATAAAATACCCTTATGTCTGAGTTGAGGATTTTCATATCACAGAGGAGTTGTCCAATAACACCCCGGATAATTTGAGCGATAAAATCGTGCTTTCGAGGTAGGACTAAGAGTTTTTAATTGGCTAATAAGAAAGTGATATGATTTATTTGAGTCACTCTATGATAATATTTAAGATTGGACATTGATCAAGTTGTAGAACAAAATTCAGAAAAAAGTTATCGCAAAATTTCCTTCTTGAGATTCCTTGAAATATAGGTCAAATGTCTTCAGGATTTTTTCCCAATATCTAAGGATTTAGGGGGTGTTCTACCTATCAAATTAAATATCTATGAGTTTAGTTTCCAGTGCATCAAACCGTTTGTCAATCTGACTTCGGAGTAGAGAGATATTTGCGTTTTTGCAAGACCGCGCATGCAGACACCTCACAAGGTCTTAAGGCGGTGGAGGATTATTTAATCCCCTTTGGTCAGATGTTGGTCACAAAAAATTCATTTTCCTGCATATATTTCATATGAAACCTCTCTCAAGTTCTCTTCATGGTTTCCTTTGGGTTTTGGGGCTAGAAGCCATGGTTCAACATGATTTTAGTGTCGGGAAGTTGGGAATCGCGTGTAGTCCGTGGTTTGGTGTCTTTTCCGGACTGTTGGTGGTTTTTTCGTGGTGAAGCTGTTGGAAAGCCTCCTTTCTTTTGTTTTTCTTATTTTTTAAGGTTGTTTATAGGTGTGTTAACGCCGGTAGGTTGTTGTCTCGGAGTTTCTACCGTCGAATTCCTATGAATCTTACGGGTAAGCTTCGTTTGTCTTGTTTTATTGTTGAGTTGTGTTGGCTGCATTTTGGCAGAATTTTGGACTGCCTTTAGGCAGTAGGTTCATGGTTTTCAAGGCTCAAGTTCGACTAGGCTTGAAACTAAGGTATGTTAGGCTTGTCCCTCCCTTTGTCGGCATGAATTTCGTAGCCGTTGTCACCATGTTGACGTGTGTGTTAGATGTTTTGTGATGGCTTGTTTTTTGCTATTATTGAACTCTGTTTTTCTGTTTATATGGTACTAATGGTGTGTATAAGGTGTTGGTTTTGTTGGTTGCTGGGGTTCTGTTTGTGTGCTTACTTGTACTTGACAGGCTTATAGGGGCCAGGTAGGTTTTATGTGTTTACTTAAGTTCAGTTCTCCTTCGGCGATATTTGGTATATCTGTTGATCTCTAATCTTAGTCTTCCAGTTGTTTCTTCCTTTCATGCTCAGTATATTATTGTATTGATGACCTAGTCGGGGCGCTGCATTCATGCATGCAGGTGATGGTGGGCTATTAGATCAGGTACTTGGTTGCTGAGTCGGTGTGCTCCAGTTCTTTCGGAGTTTCCAGTCGGTTGAGTTATGGGAAGTTCGGGGCCCTGTCCTGAGCTGTTGATTTGTATTATATTTTTAGAGGCTCATAGACATTAGTAGTTGGTGTAGTGTCGTTGTTATAGGCCAGGTGGGCCATGTTGTATAGTTTTTCTTCCATTCTATGGCCTCGACAACATATTGTATGTATTTTTCTTGGTTGGTTAGGTGAGCCAGCTTCTGCTATAGTTTATCATCTCATTCGTATTATATAGTTGTTGTGTTGTTGAACCTCATTAGTTCTGGCCATTTTTTTATATTTTGGGCATTGGGTATGTTCATATCAGGGCACTAGGTGCCAGTCACGCTTCCCCAGGTTCGGGGTGTGACATGTCCTACGAGGGAACTCTAATTTCCATATTAGATTCATAGGTCCGTAGATTAAGGACCAAATATGTGGCTTCCATTAAAGTCTTGGGAAGCTGATAATGACGTGAGATCTAGATATCCTTATTTGTTTCAAACCCTACGGTGATGGCATATCAGTTCAGATTACTAAATTTGAGCTGAGATACCTCGATCTTTATATTGTTTCTTTTTATTATTGTTGTTGTATTTTGCTCGCATTATTGTTGTGGAGCTATGTTGCTTAGTTATTTGTGTCATTCTATGAGATGCCTAGGTTGGAATTTACTGTATTTCAGATTTTCAGATAGTCCATATTACAGAGGAGACTCTGTAAAAATTTGCTAGCTACATATATAGAGTTGAATTCGTGAGTCTAATTTACATTCGAGGATGATTGTTCATAAAGAGGGAAGGATGTAACATCCCGTTTAAGAGATAAACTCATACTTTTGAGATATGGAAAATAGTGCTTAATATCATAAAAAGAATATGTTATGAGGTTTTCAAATCACTCAATGACCATACGTTAAGATTTAAGGTCAAACAAATTATAAAACAAAAATGGGCAAAAGTTATTGGATGTTACTTTCAGAAATTCTTTTCAATTTGGGGCATATGTGTCACAACCCGAATGAAAGCCCGGATCGATACATGGGACTAGGAGCCTCGAGAGACTCCAAGTCGACCCATGGCATAAGCATTATCTAACTCGATTACTAAAACTGAAGAGTGAAGATAATAATCTTAGCAGAAGTCTGAAATAAACATAACATCATAATACACATTTTGAAGTTGAATACATCCTTTTGTCTAAAAAGCCTCTAAACATGATGAGTTGATGGGACAAGACCCCAACTAACTCGAATAAGCTAAAAACATAAAATACATAGAGGAATTTGAATAAGCATGGTCCTCAGGAGATGAGGACTCACCAACAAGTGTAAGATGCTAACTCTGAAGACTAGCTATGAACGGGGCTGAGTCTGATTGCTTAATCCAGTATCATGAAATGATACAACACAAAGTATGCGGTCTGTACGTGGAATGTACCGAGTATGCAAGGTAAGTAAAACCTCTCAAATAAGTAATATCATTTAAGAACATGCATAATGTAAAACATAAACAATAAGTATCTGAGAGTAAGGTTTGCATGCATTCTTTCTGATATCATGAATGCATCATAACATAACATAACATCACAACTGAATTAATTGACTCAAAGGTGAAATCTAATAGTCATGACTAAAACTGAATATTGAGTCGAACCTGCTTTAGAACATATATAGATGTATAAATCTCATGAATGATGAACATGCATAACGAAAATCATCAGGAACAATGGGAGTCTCGTCTTTTAACCGACATACCATGATAGAGCTTACATGGTCCCAACTATCATACTAAACTAGGTAGAGCCTTCCAAAGCCTTGCCAGGTCTAGGGACGATACCATGATATCGATATCAAGCTCAAGGCCTAATACGGTAGGGGATATCTCACAAGGTAGGTCCCTAAGTAATATATATAAAATTATAAACCTACGTTGACGCGTAATTTTGAGGCATAGGGTGATTGACCCTTAGCCTACTCGGTGCTAGACACTACTCCGAAAAACATGCATATGCTCTCCATCATTTTTAAATGAAGCTCAACATCATCTATTGAAGAAGCACAATAATAAAATACATCTCAAATCTAAAATCATGCAAATGTGAAGCTTTAACTCAAACCATACCACAAGCTGAAAGATAATTGGAAGTCTTCGCTCCAAAATCATGTGATAAGCTTAATTTGGGAAATCTTAAATCATACTTGAATATGTGGGCATTGACTAATACTTTCACATTCTTGAAAATACTCTATTCACATCGAAAACATGATTATAAACATGGGTAGCTTGAAAACATGCTTTTCATCATAATATCTCATCATAATCATACATTCATCACAAATCTCATCTTTCATGAACCTCCCATCAATGGGCTTTTTAATTCATAAAACTTTAAAAATGATTTTAATTAAAAACAATATAAAACCTTCCCATGATTCATAATTGAATAGTAGAAACATATTTAGATCATACCCATGCAGAAAATTAGGAATTTCATCCATTGGGTTTAAACCCCATAGATTAGACATAGAAATTTCATTATTTAGAGAGGGATTGAGCATGGGTGTGAAAGAATTCACCCATTCATAACCCAACATACCTGATTATAGCTGATTCTTACACTTTATTGAATGTCAAAGAAGAAATTCAAGAGAACCTTGAAGGATTTTCCTTGATCATCTCTCTAGACTATCACTCTTGCATGCATGGATGAGAATGGCCTAAAATGAACTTAACCCTCTTAAAAGTCATCATTCATAACTTAAAATGATATAGTTTAGGCCTTAGGCTCTTAGAAATTACGAAAAATATCTTACTAAATTCACAGAAAATAACTGCCAGGCAGTCCCCACGAGGGACATGACTACTCGTCACCTCTGGCCATGACTCGTGGCATCGCCCGTCAAGTACATTGCTTACCATGTCATTTGGACTCGTCATGGGTAACTTCACGATTCATTGCTGGTGACCACAACTCGTTGTTACCACTCATCACATAAGCTGCCTAGGATTTTTATTTTGCTTCACCATGCTACTCACGACCCTCCCCACAAATCATGGTGACTGACCACGACTCGTGGGGTCCTTTCGTTAGGTACACTGCCTTCTTCCTTTTCCTTCTAAATCATCACTTCCCATGATTGACCTAACGAGTCGTGGGGCCTGACCATGACTGGTGGTCTAATCCATGGGTATCAAAATTTCCAAATTTCATCTCATCTCCTGAGCCTCACAACGAGTCACATCACGACTCATGGTCTTCTCCCACGGGTCACCTCATGACCCCTTCTGTGTCCTGATGCCAGTTTTAAACTTTTATCTGTTTCAACTCCCAGGTCTGATCTTTAGGATTCTGGGGTATAAAAATATCTCCCCCTTTGGAACATTCATCCTCGAATATTGTAAAACATACAGAAAAGTAGAAACATGCAATCATCGTATTCAGATACTGTTCATTTAAGCTGAAAACTGACGGAATGACTATCTCTGATTCAAACTACATAGCTGAACTGAATTCACTAATCAAACATACATCCATATTCATAAAAGAAACTTGGGCACATGAACCTAACACCAAAACTAAACATATGTTGAGAGTAAAATTGATACCTCAAGATGGAACTGAGCCGGTGGAGAATAATTATGGGTATTAAGCCATCGTGTCTGCTTTGGCTTCCCACGCAGATCCTTCAACGTGTTGATTCCTCCATAAAACTTTGACTGAAGCTACTTTCTTGTTCCTTAGCCTTCGAACCTGATGATCCATTATTTATACCAAAACCTCCTCATAACTAAGGCTGTCTTTCACACCAACACCGTCCACCGGGACAACTACAGCTAGATCACCCAAACATTTATTTAAAAGCGATACATGGAATACATGATGCACAGAAGCAAATTCTAAGAGCAACTCCAGTTCATATTCCACCTTGCCAACCCGTCTCACTATTCGGTAGGTGCCAACATAACGAGGGCTGAGTTTTTATTTCTTTCCAAATCGCATCACTCCCATCATGGGAGATACCTTCAGAAACACCTAATCATCCACCTCAAATTCTAATTCCCTCTTTATCACATCGGCATTATACTTTTGGAGACTTTGAGCTATTTTCAACCTGTCCCATATGAGTTGAACCTTCTCCATAGCCTCATGGACTGAATCTGGTCCAATCATCATAGCTTCACCTACTTCAAACCAGCCAATGGGCGATTTACCTGTTCGCCCATAGAGAGCCTCAAACGAAGCCATCATAATACTAATGGTAGCTTTTATTGTATGCAACTCGATAAGAGGAAAATGATAATCCTAACTACCCTTGAAGTCAATAACCCATGCTCTCAACATGTCATCGAGAGTCTGAATTGTCCGCTCCGCTTGACCATCCATTTGCGGGAGAAATGTTGTGTTGAGCTTAATCGAAGTACCAAGTCCTTTTTGAAGCGACCTCCAAAACTGGGAGATAAATTGAGTACCTCTGTCTAATATAATTGATAAGGGAACTCCATGCAATCGAACTAGCTCCTGGATATATAGTTTGGCATAGTCCTCCATCGAATCCGTGGTTTTGAGCGGTAGAAAATGAGTGGCCTTGGTCAACCTGTCTACCAAAACACAAATGGAGTCATATTATCGACGAGTATGAGTTAAACCTGTTATCAATTCCATATTGATTTCTTCCCACTTCCAAGTAGGAATACTGATATCCTGAAGCATGCCCTCCTGGTCTCTGGTGTTCAACCTTTACTTGCTGACAGTTTGGGAACTTAGCTACAAATTCTACGATGTCCTTCTTCATGAAATTCCACCAGTAGACTTCCTATAGGTCACAATACATCAAGGTGGAACCTGGATGGATAGAATACATGGATCCATGAGCCTCGTGCAACATTCGGTTCCTTAAATCATCAATATTCAGAACACATAACTGACCCTGGTACAAAATCACACCATCACCCCCTTTCAAAAAGACCTCTACCTTCTATGTAATAACCCGAAGGTTCCTTAGAATAAGACACGGGTGTTTAAATCTGAAATATGCAGAAATTGGGAAAAGTAGCATAGAACAAGTGGAGTAACGACTAAAGGTTGAAAACCACGAGCCATTGTTAGCAGTCGTGGGTTCAAGTGTTCGGGTAGAAGTGGTATAACGATTGATGTAACAACACATTGTAAGAAACAATGAGTCGTCATTTGTTGTGATGGTAAGAGATGGACTTAGAATTTGGGGAATATAATGGGTCATCCAACGATCCGTCGTTGCAAGAAACGATCCGTTGTCGAGTCGTGGTAAGGGAACCTAAATCTCTAGTGGACTTGACGGACGGACACCATGATCCGTTAGAGCCAACAATGAGTCATGGTGAGACTCGTGGTGGGAAAGTTCAGAACGTTCAGGAGGGCAATCAACGATCAATTAAACGACCCGTTCGACCTAAGGACGAGTCGTCTTGTCTTTCTGTGGTCTGATTTTGAGAGAAGGCTTGGGAAGTGCATAGCACGGACAAATACCACGGGTAGTTGTATCCTCCAACGACCCGTTGGGTCGTCCGTTGATTGGTCCAGTAAGCAGTTTTTCTATGATTTTAGAAAGGGTATTCCCATCATTCCTAAGTTCTAGGGGCCTATACTAAATCATTCAAGGCTCGTTCCAGTGGGTTTAAGGAGGGGATCGGAAAATCTATTCTAAGTTAATTCATTCCATGCATGAAAACTTGAGAGTTTGAAGAGAGGATTTAGTGCAAGTTTTGAAGGTTTCCATTTGAATCTCACCTTGGGCAATCAAAGAAGTGGTGGAATCTATCCCTTCTGGGAATGTAGGGTTATAAGTGGGTATTTCCTTCCCCACCCATGCCCAAATCTCTAGCTAAGTATGAGAAATTCATATGATCAAGTTATGGGGTTTTTACCCAATTGCATGCTTCTTCAATTTCTACACATGGGTACGATTAGATTATGTTTATATTGATGAATTGTGAATCTTGGGAAGATTTTAAATTGTTTTCAATCAAAAATTGTATTTTCTAAATTATGAAATTTAAAGGCCCATGGATAAGAAGTGTAAAATCCTGAAACTTTTCTAGACCAAATTCAGACATTGCATGAAAAACCATAGGAAAACCAAAAAAAATTTCTGTCTCAAAAGACCCCCATAACAGACCGTTGGTGGAACCAACGGACCGTTGTGACTGGTCGTGGGTTACATCAAGATTCCTCTAGGGGAAACAATGACCCATAGAATGACCCGTTGAATTTAACGACGGGACGTCCTGTCATCCGTTGAATCCCGAGTTCAGAGGTCTACCAGACCCTTCCCTGAGACAATGAGAGGGAACAACAGCCCGTGGTAGCCTCCAACGAGCCATTTTTACCACCCGTCGTCTGCTTCCTGGCCCCAGTAGTGTAGACCATGAGTCTATAAAATGACCTATTTGTCCTAGAAATGAGTCGTCGTGTTGACCGTTGTTTTAAGGCCCTATTTTCCCACCAGTACCAACGGAAGGTATCAACGACCCATTGTTCCTTCCAACAGATCATTGTACCCTATCGTGGAGCAGTTCCAGTGAACCTAGTTTCTGAACCCAGAAACCACGACCAGATTCAACGGGACGTCATTTCTACCACGATCCATGTTGAGGCCCGTTGGTTCCTATCAGCCAGATTTCAGTTTTAGTTTTCAGGGTTACTTTTGTAATTTCCCACCTTTTTAATCCCTAAACCATGTTGTTTTGGGTTCGTGTAGGGGGAAGTTAAATTTTGGGGATGTATTTATCATCTGAGACCCCAACCACTCAGTCAATTCCAATGGTCAGCAAGTTCCCAGATGTATTTCCTGAGGATCTTCCTAGAGTTCCCCTTGAACGGAAATAGACTTCGGAATAGACCTCCTCCAAGATACTCAACCCATCTCCATCCCTCCTTACAGAATAGCTCCAGCTGAGCTTAAGAAGTTGAAGGAGCAGCTAAAAGATCTTCTTGACAAGGGTTTTATTAGACCCAACATCTCTTCCTGGAGTGCTCCAATTCTATTCGTGCGAAAGAAAGACGGTACCCTTAGAATGTGCATAGATTACTATCAGCTGAACAAAGTCACAGTCAAGAACAGATATACCCTACCTAGAATTGATTACCTGTTCGACCAACTGGAAGGATCCAGTTATTTCTCCAAGATCGATCTCAGATCAGGATACCATCAGTCAAGGGTTAGAGAGCGTGACGTACTGAAAACAACATTCAGAATTCGGTATAGTCACTACGAGTTTGTGATGATGTCCTTTGGACTCACAAATGCTCCAACAGCCTTTATGGACCTGATGAACATAGTCTTCAAGCAGAATCTGGATATGTTCATCATTGTATTTATAGACGACATTCTGGTATACTCCAGAAATGAGGAAGAGCGTGCAGATCACCTGAGGATAGTGCTTTAAAGACTCAGAGACTGCCACCTGTTTGCCAAATTCAGTAAGTCAAAATTTTGGTTGAAGTCCGTGACTTTCTTGGGTCACATGGTCTTAGGTGAGGGAATACAGGTAGATCCTCATAAAGTAGCAATAGTGAAGGATTGGCCCAAACCTACTCTCCTACTGAAATCAGGAGTTTCCTAGGCTTAGCTGGTTATTATCGATGGTTTGTGGAAGGTTTCTCTTCTATATATAGCATCTCCTTTGACTAAGTTAACTCAGAAGAAGGTGAAATTTTAGTGGTCAGATGAGTGTGAGAAGCGTTTCCATGAGTCGAAGACTCAACTCACTACCACTCCAGTTTTGACCCTGCCAGAAGGAACAGATGGGTTGGTTGTTTATTGTGATGCTTCCAGAGTTGGACTCGATCGCCTTCTGGTGCAGCGAGGCAAAGTGATAGCCTACACCTCCAGACACCTCAAAGTTCATGAGAAGAATTATCCAACTCATGACTTGGAGTTGGCAGTGGTGGTGTTTGCATTAAAAATATGGAAGCATTACTTATATGGAGCTCATGTGGATGTATTTATAGATCATAAGAGTCTGCAGTATGTGTTCAGTCAGAAGGACCTAAAAATTCATCAGAGAAGGTGGTTGGAACTATTTAAAGACTATGACATGAGCGGCTATATCACCTTGGGTAAAGATATTCACAGGCTAGCCCGGTTGGGAGTACAATTGATGGATTCGATTGAGGGTGGTGTAGTAATGCAGAGAAGGTCAGATTCCTCTTTAGTTGTGGAGGTTAAGTCCAGAAAGGATGAAGATCCCATCTTACTTAAGATGAAGGAAGCAGTTCTCAGAAAAGAAATAGAAACTTTCTCCAAAGGGGGGAGATAGTGGTCTCCGTTACCAGGGTAGATTATGTGTACCAAATGTCGGTGAATTGATACAGAAGATACTGGATGAAGCGCAAAGTTCTAGATATTCCATTCACCCTGGTGCTACTAAGATGTACTGTGATTTACGGGATATACTGGTGGAAAGACATGAAAAGAGATATTGCTAAATTTGTAGCTAAGTGCCCAAACTGCCAGCAAGTAAAGTTGAAACACCAGAGACCGGGAGGTATGACTCAAGATATCAATATACCCACATTGAAGTGGGAAGAAATAAACATGGACTTCATTATGGGTCTACCTTGGACTCCTCGGCAACATGACTCTATCTGGGTAGTAGTGGACCAGATGACTAAGTCAGCACATTTCCTCCCAGTTAAAACCACAGATTCAGCTGAGGAATATGCTATACTTTATATTCGGGAGATAGTCATACTTCATGGGGTGCCCTTGTCTATTATTTCAGACAGAGGTACCCAATTCACCTCTCACTTCTGGAAGTCTTTTCAGAAAGGACATGGTACCCAGGTCAAGCTCAGTACAGCTTTCCACCTGCAGACAGATGGACAAGCTGAGCAGACTATTCAGACCTTAGAAGATATGATATGAGTGTGTGCAATCGATTTTAAGGGTAATTGGGATGAACATTTGACTCTTATCGAGTTTGCATACAATAACAACTATCACTCTAGCATTCAAATGGCCCATTTTAGGCATTAAATGGTAGGAGGTGTTGATCCCCTATAGGGTGGTTTGAGGTTGGTGAAGAAACCTTGATGGGTCCATACTCGATTCATGAAGCTATGAAGAAGGTACAACTCATCAGAGAGAGGTTGAAATCAGCTCAGAGCCATCAGAAATCGTATGCCGATGTGAGAAGAAGATAATTAGAGTTTGCAGTTGATGACTGGGTTTATTTGAGAATATAACCCATGAAAGGGGTGATGAGATTTGGGAAGAAGGGAATGCTCAGTCCAAGATATGTGGGACCCTACAGGAGTTTGAGGCGGATTGGTAAGGTAGCTTACGATTTGGAGTTACCTTTAGAATTAGCAGTCATGCACCCCGTCTTCCATGTATCGCTACTGAAAAAGTGCGTTGGTGATCCAACTTTAGTGGTTTCATTAGACAGTATGGAGATAAAGTATAGTCTCTCTTACCAAGAAGTTCCAGTTCAGATCCTTGACCGTCAGGTTCATAAGCTGAGAAATAAAGAAATCGCTTTGGTGAAAGTTTTGTGGAGGAATCAGCTAGTTGAGGGAGCCACATGGGAAGAAGCAGACATGATGGCCAGATACACTCATTTTTTCTCTCCTAGTTTAGTTCCAAAATCAATTACTAAATCCCTTCTCTGTACTCTACTCAGTTTCGTACTCATCAGCTCTATTTAGATTTCCTATGTGCACTCGAGTTGCATCAGCTCTGTTAGTACCACTAAGTCAATTCGAAGTCAGTTACTCCATCAGAAATCAGTCATAGCATCAATTTTAGAAATATCATCTCTTTTCCTACTTTGGGTCTTCATTCAAGGATGAATGATCCAAGGGGAAGATATTGCAACACCCCGAAATATCTCTCCCTCCTACATTACACAGTACTTTATCTAGTATTTATGTCCAGGAAAATAGGCATCTTCTATCTCTTTTTCTGTGCTGGATAGTTTTAACCCTGAGCATCATTCTGGAATCAGCAGAGACACAGGAAATTTGGCGGTTCCAATTCGTGAACCGTCGGGTATCTTATTTGAGCCATCACTCAACTCCAGTGAGCATCGGCGGTTCATCCAGTGTTTAGCCGATCTTAATCTATGAACAGCCGGGTCTTTGTTCTTCATTCCATAAAATCGGGTGTCTTTAGACAACTAGACCAGTGAGTCGCCATTGGTAACTTGCGGTTCGCCGGTGGCATTTTTCCTCAAAGGTAGTGATAATCGGACTTTAATCGGCATTTCTTTGATTTTCATCGGTGGACCGCCGATTTGTTCTCACTTCCTTCTTTTTGCTCCAGTTTTTGCTCATTTCTACACATTTAGGCATCTGCATACAAAAAAAAGGGAATAAAATCCGTATAATAAACTCAAAAACTAAGCAAAAACTCAAGCTTAAGAGCCTAATGAATTGGTAAATTACCAACTCATCAAATCCCCAAACTTGAATCATTTCCTGTCCTCAAAAATGCAATTCTCATTCATTGAAAAATATGACACTTCTACACAAAATTAAACATCATCAATCACCTGAACTATGACAACCCAAAAAAATACTCATCGTGCTCACCAAAAAAGAGAAGTAAATACCCCAAAAGACCAAAACAATGAAGATGTTTCAATAGGCTACCACTTTCCACATACAAGGTTCATGAAAGGATTCGTTTATTAAAAAAGGGCATTGTTCAACCATGAAATACACATAGCATCTCAAGTCATAATCAGTGCACATTCAAAGCTTGCCTTAGAGTTTACACTTCTCATGTCCTATCACACATTAATTTTGAATGCCCTTGTTTCCTCAAAAAGGAATGACACCACTCATCGAAATAACAGAGTCTAATTTTCTATCATGTAATCACTAAATACACACCAAGGATTGTATGGAAGAGACAATCACACTCACTCTGCAAAAAGAAATCTTCATGCACACACTTGATGAATAGGCTTGCCCTTCATGTAATTCGCCACTAATGTAGAGTTGTTGCACTTATAATCATTTAGGGAATGTGGGTTATAATGTAGGCTCATGTTAAGGGTAGGATGAAAATTTGGTTGTAGTGACTAGATCCTCCCTAATGCTTTTTGTACACATACCTCCCATCAACTCCTTCCACTTACTTCACTTTGTTTCACTTCTTTCATTGTTTCTGACTTTCATTTCTTTAACAACCCTCCTTATAACCCCTTTGGCTTCCACAACTAGTCTTATCATCTCAAGAGGAAGCACCGGTTCCCACAAATTACTTTTCTGTTTTCGATTTATTCTTTTATGCATTTTGACACAATGTGGTGCTACCTCAAACTGAAATTCTTATTTTTCCCTTTTTGCAAACCCCTAATCTTAGGCTTTTGCCTCATTTCTCATTTTCTTAGGTTAAATCCTCATTTCATCACTCTCTTGTCACAAGCATTTAGGGAGAATGGGTGCCAAAGAGAGGTATTATGAATGGTCTTAAGGCATGTAATGTCGTTTCCAAAGAAAGGGTTTGCAGCTCAACATTGGCTGACAAGGATCAATGCTTAAGGAGTGTATATGGGCGAATTGGCTAGACAAAGGAAAGCTTAAAATCATGTTCTCAGCGCAACTATATCTAGGATTTTGCCTTGAATCACATTTGGGGCAAGTTCTAGACCAGAAGTCATGCATGAGACTCATAAAAAATTCCTCACTACACAAGGCATCACCCTTAAAGGGTCCACAGGAATCATTCTCATCACAAGATTTCAAGTTAGGACATAAAAAAAGGCAAACCCATAAGTCAAGCAAAGAATTTACAATGTATGACAAAGAATGCTATGCTATTGTGTCAACTTTTGCTCATTATCTTCATTTCCATGCCCTAATTTTAAAATTCCACGTCAATAATTTTTTTTGGTGGTGCCTCTCAAAACAACTTCATAACAGACTTAAAACAACATGGAATTTTTCCTTAAGAATGTCACTACTCAATCTATCATCGAGAAATGCCAACCCGATTCGACAAAGAAAATAAAAAGAAACAAAAGAATGCTCCTCGGGAAAGAATCGCAGTCTAAAGAAAACCCTCAGAGTTTAATTACTACGGTACTATTTAATAAGGTGAAAAAGAACTAAGACTTTGGGTCATTTCGTGGAAAATTTTGCAATTTTAAGCAAAGACCCCATTTAATAACTAACCATCAACCATCAAGAAGTAAACCAACTCATTCATTCTTTTTTTTCAAAACAAAACAAGCCCGACAAGGTAACTCATCAATCATAAAAAACAACAGCCCAACAAGGGCTCTACTCAATCAATTTCAAACAAAAAATAGAAAACATCCATCAATGACCCCATCATCAACTGTGTCCCTCTCCCACGTAAAGAGTACATTGTCTCCATTGTATGTATGCAAAAGGAAAGGGACAAGAATCTCTCTGAGCGGGTCATTATTCCTCATCATCAGCCTCTGCATCACCTGCACCACTACTAATGGCCTCACCTAGCCCAGCAAAATCATCTCCTAGGCCCTCGAATAGATCATCAATAAGACCCTGAACTGAGGAAGGAACAGCCATTGCAGCATCCAGGATGCTCATATCCTGCACTTCTATTGAAGTACGATTCTTCCACTCTTGTACCTCAGTCCGGAGGAAGGTGACAGCCCCTTCAACCGCATCCATCCTCAAGCATAGTGTGGTTACACTCTCGTATAAAGACTTGAGCTCCTTTTTGATTGTTTGGGCAACGAATTCGGGGAGGCTCTTAGCCAATCTCTGGAGTTGGCTCTCATAAGAGTTGGTTATTTCCATAAGTCAGTAGAGACCACTTGGTTGAGAGGATTGCAGAGGGGGAGATGCTCCACGTTGAGGCATGTCGCCTGAAGCTTGGCCTGACATTTCTGGCTGGGGCACGTTCAACTCTAGGGCCTGTGGTGATTGGTCAAACCCATGGGAAAGTGATCCCTCAGTGACTCCAAAGGCTTGCAGTCTTTTTCTTTTCATTGTTGGTGCCTCGACATGTTTCTTTCAATCTATGGCTATCACTCCTAAAGTAGTGGAACGGGTTTCATCTGGGAACAGAGGCACTCTAGCTTTTGAGCAAAGCTGGGAAATAAGGATGGCGTAGGACATTGAAGTGCTAGACTATCGAGCCTTTCTCTTAATTTGTTAGGCGATAATTTCCCTAAAGTTAATGGGGACTCCAGTCATGATGCAGGCAATCAGAATAGAAGTTTCTAAGCTGACCCTTTGCTCATTTTGGAGGGGATGACATGGCCACAAATAAAATCCAGCCATAACTTGGCCTCAAGCTTCAGATCATGGCGAGAGATTTCGCCACCCCTGGATCCCCAAAGAGGAGTTTCAATAGCAAAGATTCGAGCTAACCAAGAAAATTGGTCCTTCATATTAGCTACCCGGGCTATGTACTCCGTACTGGATTCAATTTCATCTTTCCAAACCAAGGAGTTAATAGCCGCTGGGGTAATGTCGACTTCCACCCCCCTTAGCATAACTGATGGTAGGCATGGAAAGTCATCAACTTTATCCCTATGTTACATGCTATCTTGTCGAGCATGATAAGGGGCATAGAATTCGGACACCAAGCTGGGGTAGTACGACATGAGAGGATTGGCAAATGCATGCCATTGTGGTACTGTAAATTTGGTGGTGATGTTGGGAAGATCACCCCTCAATCCCGCTAAATCAAGTTGCTTCTCCACTATGATGGATCGGACTTGATACATGATATAATGCTTTTTCATGTTTGGGACGCAAAAAATGATTGCTTCCTTGGTGTTGGCATGTAGTGGAGCGGCCTTTGCTTTTCCCTTTCTCTTGCTAGAAGATGAGGCAGGGGCCTTTCCCTTTCCTGTATTCCTGGATAAAGACATGGTTTTTCTGCAAGAATGATGTTAGTGAAAACTATTCGAGAAGTAAATTAAAATAACAAAAACTATTCTAAGGGTAAAATGAAAAACAAAGATGAGAAAGCATCATATAAAGAACCACCAGCATCGGCGAAGCACCGACCAGTCGCAGAAGCAATCCACGGACCGCTGCTTTCTTGTTGATGTTGAACAGAAAATTGGGCAACTTAAGAGTGTACTGGCGATTGGGCGTCAAGTCGTTGTCCCTAATTCATGAACCATCGATGTAACGCGAGATCCACTTAGTGGCCTGAAGCCATTTTTTAAAAAGTGCACCGGCGTTTCATTGGCGATTCGCCGAACCCCACTGGCAAAATGTTGTACCCCATCGTCCCCAAATCGAATTTATGCAACTCAAAGGTGCCCATTAACAAACATCCACACACAGCATGATAGAATAAAACTACTATATTTCAACAAAATCACATGACGGTTTGACCTTATGAATGCCTCACCCACTCTATCATCGGGCAAAACATTGTATTTCATTCTAATTGGGTTATTCAGACTTCACCCATTTAAAAATTTCACACAAATAGAACACATATTCCCCATTCCTTTCAACAAGCAGAGCATATTCATGAATCCAAAAGGAAAGTAAAGCAAAGTATTAAGACTAAAAGAATTAATAACCATTGAGAAAATCATGACAAGGGCAAGAAATATTTTACCACAATATCAGAATGCTCGCACACTTGAGCTTAAAAAGCTAGACAACTTTCAGCAATGGCACTTCAGGGATTTGTAGTAGATAAAGGAAATATGAATGTAGTGAGTGTGTTAGTGAAAGGAGGGAGAGGTTTTTATAGGTGAGAAGTGGAAGATTGATAGGTTGAGGGGAAGGTGGAGAGTTAATGTGCTGGTGTGTTGGTGGAAAGTGGGAAGGTGGGAAAGAGGAAAGGTCGAAAAGAGGGAAATATGGGGAAGTGGGAATATTGGGTAGCGGAGAGAAAAAAAAAGGTATGAAAAAGTAGTGAAAAGGGGGAACAAAGGGAATATTTTGTAGAATAGGGTGGCTCAGCTAGTATTTAGAATTCAGTGGGTCCACTCTTAATTTCCATTCTGAGAAAAATTCACACCTCGACAGCCGCTACATCGGCGGTTCACCGAAACACATCGGCATTCCGCCTCTTTACCTATCATTTGTCGGGTATTTGTGCCCAGTTCTCTGTTTCTCAGTTGGTAACTTACCGGAGGTTCACGAATTGGATCGGCGATCCACCGACAACCCGCTACTTTGGCGCCAAAACTTTAGGTACTATGTGTTATATCGGCGACCCACCGGCGGTTCATGATTATGCATTGGTGTTCCGCCGCTGGGTCCTCTGGTCTATTAATCCAAGTGCCAGCCTTTTGTTTGCTCTCATCTTGAAGCGGCGATTTGCACTTTTGGATCAGCGAATCACCGGTTCAGCGTCGTTCCTCTCTTATATGGTGTTTTTCTTCCTGTGTTTCTCACTTCATAGCTCTTACAAAAAAAATACAGCAAAGACAAAAGAAATACACTAAACACTTGGGTTGCCTCCCAAGAAGCACCTTAGTTAATGTCGCGGCACGACGTAGATTTCATTCTACACCTGTTTTTTGACGGATCATCCTCTGAATCCATCTCCTTCATCTCCAGTCCTTTTTCCTTCTCCTCATTTTGCAAAACCCCTATTACCCTGCATTCGGGGGCTATTTCAGCTGATGGACGCACCTTGAAGCTGACTTCCTCACTTCGAACTTTGAATTTTAGCTCCCCAAGCTCCCTTCAACTACAGCTCTCCCCGTAGCTAGTAACAGTCTTCCCAAAATAATGGGTACTTCAACATCCATTTTGCAATCAAGGATAACAAAATCAGCAGGTAGGATGAACTTATCCACCCTTACCAACACATCCTCTAACACCCCTACCGGTTTTTTATGGACCTATCCACCATGAGCAACCTCACCGTAGGCTTTGTGCTTCCGAGTCCCAACTTCTTGAAAATGAGCAAGGGAATAAAATTTATGCTAGCACCAAGATAGCATAGATCTTTTCTAAACACACATATCCCAATTGTATAGGGGATTGTGAAAGCTTCTAGGTCTTCCTGCTTGGGGGCAAGGTTACTCATCATCATCGCACTACAATAGTGCATCTTTTCCCCACTACCTGCATCAACCACCTTCTTCTTCTTCAGCAATTCTTTCATGAACTTCGCATATACTGACATTTGGAGAAAAGCATCCACTAATGGTATTTGATGGACAACTTGCTAAACATGTCAACGAATTTGCTGAACTGGTAATCCTTCTTTTCTTAGACAACTATTGTGGATACGGAGGTGACACTCTTTCTTCAACCTTGTCATCAATTGGGGCCTTCACGCCCACCTCATCATTATCTGCATGTGACAGGATTTCATCATCCTTCCCTCTCCTTCCTCTTCAATCATTTCCTCACTCCTTGGAGTCTTTGGTATCTCATCGAATTCAGTTTTCTCATTCGATTTGGGTTCATTAACCTCTTTGGATTTCACCAGTGCATCTCCGATCACTTTTCCACTCCTAATGACAATATCCATGCATTGACTATCTTTCTTTGGATTCGGCATTGTTTCACTAGGAAGCGTTCCCTTCATCCAGGGGTTCATTTGAGCTAGCAAGGGATTCATTTGGGATTTCAAATGCTTGATGGAGGCTAAATATGAGCTCACTACTTGGGCAAGGTTATACACCTCCCCTTTTAACTCTTTGACCCCGCTCTCAGTGGACTCCATTTTCTTTAGGACTGTTGATAGCATTTCTTCAATTTTTGAACTACCCGTGTCACTCACACTCGGCTGACTATGGGATTTTCCAACATTTGGAGGGGGAACATATGAGTTTGAACTCCAGTGATAGCGATCATCCTCTTGATTCTTCTCCCTATTTCCCCATCTTTCATTTATTTTGGGCCACCCCTGCATATCACGATTTCTCCAGCCATGATTTTCATCCCTTGGATGCCAAAGGCCTTAATTTGTTCCTTGGTATCCAGGTCGAGGACCTCCCATTTGGTTTCCCATGTATTGACATTCTTCCTCATATCTTGGCTGTGATGATTCCCCATCATATTTCAAAGGACCTTGCATACCCACAACATTTACCACCTTGGACCCTGCCCCAATTATGTGTTTTCTCATTTATTCTTGTTGTGTCATCATCTTTGCAAGATTCTCATCCCGCTCTTCCTCCCTTTTGTGTAATTAAGCCGCCAATGCACTTGAGTTGATCTCATGTGTAGACACATTTGTCTCTGGTGTGTGCCAAGCCCTATTGGTTTTTGTCATTCTGTCTAGAAGGGCTCTGGCCAACCCATATGTTTGATCCATAATAGACCCTCCAGAAAAATTGTTAGCCATGAACTTGTTGATGGAATCAAGGGCACTTTAGAAGCTTTGGAGAAGCACTCCATCCGGCAGTCCGTGATTTGGACAAACAGCAACCTTCATTTTGAACCTTAGCCATACCTCATGCAAAGGCTCTCCTGATTCTTGCCTGAAATTTGTGACGTCGTCCCTCAGCTGCAGCATCATTGATGGAGGGAAAAAACAATCCAAGAAAACCTCAGTTAACTCTTGCCAAGATGTAATACAACCCTGAGGGAGTTCCTCCAAACACATTGTTGCCTCCCCCGTCAGTGAGAAAGGAATGAGTCTCAACCTGATTGACTCTTGACTAATATTCGTAATTTTTCATCGGGTCCGAATAAAGACCAAAGATCTTGAGCGATCGATCTGGCAGAACAACTCACCAAGAAATTTCTCAAATGCCAATTTACGTCCTCACTTGGTTTACCACCAAAGAGCCCCTTTATTTAAAACAAATGCAACGTGGTTGTGACATGAATTACCACTTTCCCTACAGTAGGTGATAGGCGAATGGCTCCCGCAATTTTTTGCATCACCGAATTATCCTCGTCGTGCTCCATGTTACCTTCCACTAAGTTGTCCCCTGCTTGGGAGTGATGACTCATGGGGTATTAAGATCCTAACAAACACAGCAAAATCATGTCAAGTAACTACGATGCAAAACTATTTCAACTTAACAATCAACACAAGAATAACAAGCGCTAGTCCCCGACAACGGCGCCATTTTTGATAATGTCCAAAATATATCCTTCATGCAAAGAATATACATGGTTGAAGTACCAAAACAAGTAACCCGACGGGTGTCAGGTTCTAATCCCACAGTGCTAGTGAATGATAGTTTCAAGTGTCGGTTGAGAAATTGAAGTTAGCTTGCACCACATAGAGTTAACATAAAAACAAATAAATTTTGGGGGATTGGAATTTGTAGTGAATTATGTTTTGTATCAGTGGAATAAAATAGCTAGATTAGCAAGGTTGTCAACAAGAATGTGATAGACTAGTGGTGTGGTGTAGATGATATACTAACTAGATAGGCACATGCTAGGTCATCTTATAAGTTCAATTAGTTGGTAAATTACCAACTCATCAGGGTGCAGTTATAGGAGCCCAGAAGGCTCAGATATCGCTACAAGAGGCTCAAGATATAGATACAGGAGCCATGTTTGCTCAATATACAATTATAGCTTACCTATGGGGCTACAATATTATTAATAATGATATGTAGGTTGATGTGTACCTGACGAGGCTTATGGGGGCTCAGGTAGGTTATTGTTTATTTTTTTTATTACCTGCCAAGCTTATGGGAGCCTAGTTAGGTTGTTGTTTGATAATTGTCTGTTTGGTCTTTTGTATAACTTCATAAGATCTTTTGGGTTATTTTCTTATTTTCACAGTAGTTTACATTCAGTTCATACTATTAGTTTAGTTTTAGCTTATTGTTATTGCCTTACCTACTAGGTGCATTATTGTTCTGATGCCCAAGTCTGAGGGAAATGATTAGTAGGTAATTTACCAACTTATTAGGCTCTTAAAGATGAGTTTTTGCTTAGTTTTAAAGTCAACTAGATGGATTTTATGCCTATTATCTTTGATCCTCGCAGGTACTTAACTTGAATGGAGAAAAGCATGAAATTGAACAAAAAGCGTGGAAATAGAGTTGATGATCGGCGCTCCACCAGAGGACACCGATGAAACACCAAATGGATCACAGTTTCCTACTGTTTGTAAAATGGTTGGAGATTAGAAGACCATAGATGAGCACCGGCCGTTGCCGAAGTGCTAAATATTTTATTGCCAGGAGCTGGGACCACATGGTGATCCACGGATCGACACCAGTGAATCGTCGGTGCCAGTGCCAAAGAACCAAAAACCTCACTATCCTTTACCTCTAGATGACCCGTGTTTCGCGAACCTACGCCGATGAAATGCCGATGAATCGCAAGTAAGGCCTATTAGCCAGGGGTAAAAATGTCAAACATAGTAAAATAGGAGCAGATTTGTACCCTATTTTTGGTACCTTTCATAAACGAATTAAATATTCCATTCTAGAAGGATTTCTTATTCTATTTCTTTTAGCTTATATAGAAAGTAGAGAGAAGTAGAAAGAGAAAGTCATCTTCTTCATTGGGAAGGTAGAATTTCCACTGGAGATCAGACCTTGCTTGAATTTCTTTTACTCAAGTTTGTGAATGGATATTGATTGTTGATAAATACAATGTCTTATTTTCATTACATGAGTAGCTAAATTCTTTTCTAGGGATGTGTGAATGATTGGGGTTGATTTGGGTTGTGTATTTTGTATTTGATCTTAGATTTATTCAATTAGTATGATTTTAGTGTTTCCTCTGAATTTTAAGATGAAAACTCATAGTTGCAAATGTGGGTTGTATTTCCTTACTTTGATTTTGCTTGAAAAGGGAAACTAAAGTATGGGTGAGGAAACACTAATGGGTATTTGGATGGTAATTATATGTGGTTGGGCTAGACATAGCCAAAACCCATTATTACACATTCGTTAAAGATTGGAGCTAGAAATAGTGAATTCATACCCAAGCTAATGTGGTTGTGGTGAAGATGAACCTTGGGATTTTAGAGAACCCAAGGTATAAGGAATCTAATTGGTTGAGAAACTTAAGATGTTTCCTAATCCACAGCTAATTATATTGTTGAGAAAATACATGAGCAATTCATAATTCCTACCCGTTGAATCCCTTATCAATATCACACCCCTAGTTCTTTTCTAAACTTTGCCCCTGTTTTTAGCAACTCTATATTTTATTTCATAAATCGTGACTCCCCCAATTTTCTCTTATTTTTTTTGCAACATTGATTCGAATTAGTTGAATTTAATAAATGACTATTGTGTGATATACTGACATTCGTTGTGGTATTTGAGCTCAACACGCGTCGAGTTATTTATTTTGATACAATGACTGTTTACGCTCTTTTGTAAAGAAAGGTGTAGTTTGGACATTATCAAAAATTGCGTTGTTTCCTTGGAATGTAGTTTGATAATCTATAGTTATTGTTACTTTGAGTTGGCTTTTGCATATTGGCAGGTGAATTAAGGTAATTTAGCATTTTGTGCTTTATTTTTTCATTGTTGAGTTGTTGATTATATGCTAATAAGCCCCTTTGAAAGGCTACTGAGAGACCCCGAGAGGGCATCTTTCGTTGAAACCATCTAATTGATGGTTGATATGTGGAGGAGAGAGGAAAGAAATGATACAGTATTGATGGTAGTGAAAAAGCAAATCAAGATGCTAGCAAATTGTTTGATGGGTTTTCACATAAGGTATCAATAAGTGAATCAGTACTATGGGTATCCTTATAATGAAAATCAAGGTCGGATCTCGGTCTGTTCAATTGAGATGAGTAGCCAAGGAAGTGACGAGTCCATCTCATCTCGCATTGAAAGCATGCTTTAGGTGGTGCTTGAGCAAGTTGTCTTGTCTGATTTAGGAATTAAGGAGTTGCGAAGTGATCTATTGGACCTTACTAAAATAGTGAAAGATCATATGAAAGACATAAGACAGTTAGAGGATAGAATGAACTTGTTAGCATCCCAAATGGAACTTCAATAGGTAACAAAGGAAACAAAGGCTCTACCACCCCCAACCAACATGGATGAAGAAGCAGTGGGATAGGAGATGGAAGAAGAAATTTTAAAAGAAACATTTGCTAGCATTCTTTTGAATAGTGAAGGATTAGAAGAGGTGTGTCGCGTGAGCAAAGGGATAGGATCCTACACCTTTCAACCGAAGAAACTTTTCTTGACCTCAAAAATCGGACAACCCCACCATCAAAGTCGTCCATCATTGTACCTCTGGTCTTGGAAATCAAACCATTACCTGCCAATCCATGATATGCATATTTGGGGGAAAATGAGACACTCCCAGTGATTATCTCAGCAAAGCTCACCCACCAACAGGTAGATGAACTGATAATAGTACTAAATAGGCATGTCCGAGCAATAGGGTGGTCTACAGCTGATATCATTGGTATACCTCCAAGTATTTGTACTCACAAGATCAACCTTTAAAATGATTGTAACCTTCCATTGAGCATCAAAGGCATTTGAATCCACCAATGCAGGAGGTAGTCAATAAAGAAATTATCAAATTGTTAGATGTAGGAGTTGTGTATCCTATAGTTGATAGCAGCTGGATAAGTCCTGTCTAATGCATGCCAAAGAAAGGGGAACTACGGTTGTACTAAATGAAAAGAATGAGCTAATTGCAACACGCCTAGTTACCAGATGGAGGGTGTGTATGGATTGCCGCAAGCTGAACTCGTGGATAAGAAAGCATCACTTTTCAGTCCCCTTCATTGACCAAATGCTAGATTGCTTGGCTGGGAAAGAATATTATTGATTTTTGGACGGTTACTCAGGATACAACAAAATTTCTATAGCTCCTGAAGATTAATAGAAAACCATATTTACATGTCCTTATGGGACTTTTGCATTCAAGAGGATGCCGTTCGGGCTTCGCTATGCTCCCGCCACTTTCCAACATTATATGATGTCAATTGTTTTTCGATATGGTGGAGGATACTATGAAAGTCTTCATGGATGACTTCTCAGTTGTGGGAAATTCATTTAAAGATTGTTTGGTACATCTAGAAGAGGTGTTGAAGAGATGTGAGGAGACAAACTTGGTACCTAATAGGGAAAAGTGTCATATCATGGTAAAATAATGGATTGTTCTTGGACACAAAATTTATTTAAAAGGGATTGAGGTAGACCAAGCCAAGATTAATGCCATTGCTCAGTTACCTCCACCAAGCACTGTAAAGGGTATTAGGAGTTTTCTAGGGCATGCAGGATTTTATCGCGGTTCCATCAAAGATTTCTCCAAGACAGCTCATCCCTTATTCCGATTATTAGAAAAAGAGGCAAAGTTCAATTTTGATAAGGAGTGTATAAGGGCATTTGTGGAATTGAAAGAAAAGCTAGTATCCGCTCCAATCATCACTACACCAGAATGGTCAAAACCCTTTGAGCTAATGTACGATGCCAGTGGAGTAGCGTTAGGGGCAGTCCTTGGTCAATTGAAGGAAAAGATTTTTCACCCTACTTATTACACTAGCAAAGCCCTGAACGATGGACACACAAATTACACAGTGATAGAATAAGAGCTGCTCACTATAGTATTTGTATTTAAATATTTTGGGCATACTTGTTGGAGACCAAAGTGGTGGTGCAAACGGACCATGCAACTCTCACATATTTGATGACCACGAAAGATGTTAAACCCAAGCTTATTAGGTAGGTCTTGTTGTTGCAGGAATTCGAGTTTGAAGTAAAGGATCGTAATGGATGTAAGAATCAAGTGGCTGACCATCTATCATACCTTGAGACAAATGGTCAGTCGGGAGTACATGAGGAGATTAATGATGACTTCCCTGATGAGCGTATTCTGGCTGCAACCCATGACTTAACACCTTGGTTTGCGGATTTTGCTAATTATTTGGCAAGTAATATCACACATGAGGGGATAACCTTTTATAAAAAGAACAGATTCATGCATGATGTTAGGAAGTTTTATTGGGATGAACTCTACCTGTTTCGTAGTTGTGCTGATGGTATAATTTGGAGGTGTGTCCCAGAAGTTGAAATGGTACCAATTCTAGAGTCTTGTCATTTATCACCTGTTGGGGGCTATTATGAGAGTGTTCAAACAGCGAAAAAAGTGCTACAGTGTAGATTTTATTGGCCTACCTTTCATCAGGATGCCCATGACTTTGTGAAGCAGTGCGATAGGTGCCAACAAACAAGGAGTATTTTGAGGAGGCATGAACTTTCTTTGACACCAATCTTAGAGGTAGAGTTGTTTGATGTATGGGGAATCGATTTTATGGGCCCTTTTCTAAGTTCTTATGGAAACACGTACATTCTGGTGGCTATTGATTATGTCTCTAAGTAGGTGGAAGCTATTGATTGCCCAATAATAAGGGGAGGAGCATAACAACCTTTTTTAAAAAGCATATTTTTTTACAGTTTGGCACCCCTAGAGGTATCATTAGTGATGCAAGATCACACTTTTGCAATCGATTGTTTAGTACTTTGCTAGCCAAGTACAGTGTGAAGCACAAAGTGGCCACCCCTTATCATCCACAGACAAGTGACCAAGTAGAAGATTCCAATTAGGAAATCAGATCTATCTCGACTAAAACAGTCAATGTGAATAGAAAAGATTGGGCTCGGAAGCTAGGTGATGCCTTGTGGGCACATCAGACTGCATATAAAACACCGATTGGAATGTCTCCATACTAGCTTATTTTTGGCAAATCTTACCACCTCCCTATCGAGAAAGAGTATAAAGCCTTGTAGGCACTGAAGAGCTTGAATCTTGATTGAGGGAGAGCCGTCCAGGGGAGAGTCGAAAATCTGCATGAGTTGGATGAATTTAGACTGTGGGCATATGAGAACGTAGCTATTTATAAGGCCCATGTGAAGCATTACCATGAAAAGAAAATCTTCCGTCGAAATTTCATTCTAGAAGATTTGGTATTGTTGTTCAATTCAAGACTGAGGTTATTCCCAGGGAAGCTCAAATCTAAATTGTCAGGGCCATTTAGGGTATCCCAAGTTTTTGAAAATGGTTCCATTGAACTTGAAGGAGAAGATGGGTCAAAATTCAAGGTGAAAGGCCAAGGGTAAAGAAGTATATGGGAGTGTTGGAGGAGGTTGGTCGAATAGAGGTCATGTACCTATATGAGCCATAACACATAAGGAGCCTCCGTCATGCCATGACGTTATTTAAGGTGTTTCTTAGGAGGCAACCCAAGCATTTTTATCTTGAAAATTTTTATGCTTTATTTTGTTTTATTTTGAAGGTAGATTGGATGCACAAATAAGGAGAAAACGAACAGGGCAGGACTTGCGCTAAGCCAGCAAAATGCTGGTGCGAAAGTGTAAGGCACTGTCCTATCGCAGATGATGAACAGAATAAGGGGATGAAGAGAGGCAACCAACAATGAACAAGAGAATCACCAAATCCAATGTGTGAATCGTCGATGAAGCACCGACTCCAAATAGTACTCCTGAAAGCTGGGGTTTGCTCGGCTATCCAACCAGCGAATCGCTGAATCCAATTCGCAAATCACCGATGCAACTTCGGCTTCAGCTAGTATACCTAAGCGTTATGATAACATCAACAGCTTACTAGGTGAATCACCTGTTCCAACCCACGAGATGTCAGACCATCACCGGCTACAAACCGGAGAACTGAAAAGGTGATGATCATTAGCACCAAACCGAAGAACCGCCGGCTATCGTCTGTTAAGCATAGATCTAGGTATCCATTTCTATTAAAAATATTAACCCACCTATAGACCAATCGACCCAGGAATCTAAAATCTGGTCAAAATCCCCAAAACAACCTTATTTCATTAAACCCTTCCCACTTTTCCTTTTTCCCACACCTTTCACTTTCCCACCACCTCTTAAATTAACAACAAACCACCTTCTCAACATAAAGTCCATTATCACCCACCTTCTTTTTGCCCAATCACCTTTCCCTCTCTTAGCCTTTAAATACCCTCTCCCGTCACTCATCTGACCTCATCTAAATTCCCATTATTTTGAAGGCACCAAAATTGAGCAACTCACAAAGCCTTCATCTCCTTATTATTCTTCCTTCTCAACTTGATATGTGTCTCCTAGATTTTCTATACTTCAATTGAGAAAATATATCTGAACTCAAGCATGCTAGAATAGATATTGGTAGCGCTCATGTTCACTATTCTTTGCAATATTGTTCATGTAGTGGGTATGTTGGTGGTGTTATCCTGTAGTTCACATGTTAATGTGGGGTCTTATTTTCTATGTGTGCTTCATGATTTGTTTTGTGGAGATATTAATTTGTGGGTAAAGTCTGAGTAACCCCATGTGTTTCGTAGGCACGAGTTGCCCAATGATAGATAGAGTGACGTCCTTCTTAAGGGAAAATCGTCATTGCCATTTTGGTTGTACTTGAGTGGTATTGCGGAGTAACGAGTAGAGAAATCATGATTTTGTAAGAAATTCCAATCAACTAAATATGAGGAAACACATCGGTGAAACGCCAGTCATGACCAGCGAACCGCCGGCTGAAACGTGGGTCTAGTCATGAGGTTCCAGGCCACTTCCACGAACCTACATTTCATTAGCGCTTCGCGGTTCAGGAGTAGAAACTCGCCGATGGAGGATGCCTCTGCCTATTTTTCTGCTTCATGATGGCGATTCAACAGCACTTCGCGGATCGTCACCAGCGGTTCATTGATGTTCTGCCAGTATTACTAGTGTTAACATTTTCTCACTTTTAATTAGATACCATTTAGTTTTTCAATTTATTGTTTTCATCCATTCTGCTTAGCTGTTTTTCTCCTTTCAATTCTTTTTATGGTACTAACAGTATCCTACAGCATCATATCCACCTCCACACGATATTGCATAGGGAAAGCCCTAATGACCAACACCAACATGCAAGACTTACCTTTGGAAGAGGCCCAACGCATTTCAAAACTTTTCTTTGGGCTGGACAAAATGGAAGTTTACTATTTGTCCTTCAAGGAGAAGAGGTCCATCACTACATAAGCTCAATTTAAGGTGGAATCCTTCAAGGATGACTTCCCCAATATCTAAAAGCGGATTGACATTATCGATTGGGGTCTATTCACTATACCCATAGGTCCCTACTTCCCTAAGTTGGTGTGGGAATTCTATTCCTCTTAAAAGGTGTGGCAAAGCACCTCGAAGCACAAAGGCAGTGTAGACACAATCCCATTCCTTCCGTCTATTTGGATGCGGGGACAAGAAGTGAACATCACCCAGAAGCAATTAATTCCATCTATTGGGCTGAACCAATCGGGCCAAGTCTAGTGTTTCGAAGGAAGGTGAAAGATAAAGAGAATAGTTTCAACGGATAGTTGAAATAATTGCAATAGATCAACCACAGTGGGCTACTTCAAAAGTAATGATTTACTACCATGATCTAAAATTTGAAGCTCAGATGTGGCTGAATATGTGCTCGGATCATCCCTTCAAAGAACACAACTCAGGTCCCCATTGAGGTCATAATTCTTATGGCCTTCATCATGGATCAGACACACATCTACATGGGGGAAATAATTGTGGATCAATTAAAAAGAAAGGCCAAGCAACAGGCAATGTCGTTGCCTTATCCCAGCATCGTGACTCGTTATGCCTACGAGCCGCATGCCCTATATTTTGGCCACTGGATAGAACTGTTAGGGCTAATGGAGTGATTACACTAGCCACAGGAACTGATAAAGATGACCCAACTTCAAAGCGGCCCAAAGGAATGGTGGACAAAATTAACCACCACCTTCTATGTTTTCTAGCACAACCTTAAGGTCTTCCCAAGCAGCCATAGTCACCACCTCTTCACCAACTGACCTATTGAAGATAGACAAAGCTAATGAGAGTCAGATCATAAATTTGGCCAAAGAAATACCTTCTATGATCCAGTAGGCCATTAAAAAGCCATGCAAGCTGCAATAGAAAAGTTAAGAGGCCTCTATACTGAAGTTGTAGTCTTAGAAATGAAGTTATTACCTTGAGAGGTCACGTGGCAAGGCACACAGATCTCTACCCTCCAGCAATATTAACCTCCATGAACACGCAACTACATCCACCTAGTCTGAGAGACCCAGGAGACCGTCAGATGATTGGTGCATGGAATTTAATAGTCCTTCTTAAATTGTGTGCAATGAAGATATATATCATAGCTGGCCAACACCCCGTCGAATGCTCACTGTGAGAGAAGTTGATCCATCATACAAAGCTAGTGGGGTGGATACCACTTCATATTATGAGCTCAAAACTTTACCAGACAAATGGGTGGTTCTCGAACTACGGAAGTCGCTGGAGCTCCCACCTGATCCGTTGATGTCGTCTTCAATGGAAACTGCATCATGGCATTTTGATGAAACCACATACTCATGGATCCCTCGCCTCAATCACTAAATCTTTCAGGGATTCTCCTTCATCTTGTTGTTATTCCATTTTTACATTAGGGGCAATGTGTTCTTTTAAGTTGGGGGGAGGGGAGTGTTTATCTCATCTTTGGGGTTGTTGAGTTGTGGAGTAATGAAATGAAAGGTTGTTGAAATGAAATGTTGTTAGTGTTGTTGAATGGGTCTTTGTTATTATTTCCTAAAGTTGTGAAAGTTTGTGATCCAAGTATGATCTTTTCCTTTGTAAATAGTAGACAGTAACTAAACTCCAAGGGTTTTCTTTATACCACGGTTCTTTTTCAAGGAGAAATTTCTTTTTCTTTTCTTTTTGTTGTCAAACCGGGATCGCATTTCCCAATGATAATTGTGAGGTGACTATCTTAAGGTAAAATACCATGTCTTTCTTTGAGTCCTTTGTGGAACTGTTTCTGAGAGGTACCACCAAAAATTTTTGTGTGGCATGACAAAAATGAATTCAAAAGAAAAATGGGCATTTGAAATGAGAAATATTGCACTCTCTTGTCATACATTTCATATTCCTTGGTTTTCTTGTAGATTTGCATGCTCACTTGTCTTGAATCAAAATATGTGATAACAATGATTTTTGTGAACTCTTTGGGTGTGATGCATTGTTTGGTAAGGTCATTTGAATGAATCTCATGCATTTATGCTTGTCTAGGACTTGCTCTAAGTGCGACTCAAGGAAAAATACTAGATGTAGCTGCACTTAGAACATGATTTTAGGCTTTTGTTTGATTAGTAACTTCACCAAAAATAACCTCTGAAAAACATCTTCCCTTGCTAGCTAATGTTGAGCCTTTGGACAATTTATTCTTGGAAACCACATTATAAGCTAATATCCCTTTATAATCTCTTCTTTGGCACCCATACTCCCTAATTTCTAATGATGAATGAATGAAAATAATGAGGGTTTGAAGCCCAAGACATATGGAGAGATAAGGAAATCAATGGAAAAGAGGAAAAAAGCCTTAGTTTGGAAATTTACAAGGAAGAGAGAAATGGGATGAGTTTAAATGTGAGGTAGCACCAATTTTTGATCAAAATGAATGAAAGGATGGGTTGAGAAACCTTGAATCATCAAAAAGAATAAAAGAATAATGAAATGGTGTTACCTCTTTCTTAGACACGGCTGAATGTGAGAGCCAAAAGAGCTACAAGGAGGACTTTTAAGAAATAAAAAGATGAAGATGATGAAAAAGGAGGAATAAGGTGGAGTGACCTAAAGATTTGATGGGAGGTTAAAAGTGTTCACAAAAAGGCATTAGGAAGGTTCTAATTACTAGAGCTAAATACTTGTCCTACCCTTCCCCTAGCCTTCATCATGACCCGCAAGTCCTAATTGATTTTGAGTGTAGTTGCTCAACAATAGTGGTGAGTTACACGAAGGGAAAGCCTATGGTTCAAGTGGTATGCATGGAGATTTCTTTTATGAGAGTGAGTGTGATCATCTTATTCTATTATACCTTGTGTGTGCATTGCTTTATGATAAAGAAAGGAGATTCTCTCTTGTAGTGAGTGGCATTACTCCCTTTGAGGAAGTGCTTGCATTGATGTAAAGATGTGATTGAGGCATGAGCAGTGTGAACTTCAAGGCAAACTTTGAATGTGAAGTGATTATGATTTGAGATGTTATGTATGCTTGATTGGATAAACCATGCCCTCATTTTGAAAAATGAAAGTAGTTGTGAATCATGTCTATGCATTATGGTTACCTTTTGAAACTTTTTCACATTTTTAGAGGGAGTCGTTTCTCTTTTTCCTTGAGTTGGTGAGAATTTTCGGGTTGTATTAAGATCATTGGTACTTGATGCATAAATTCATATTTGACATGCTGTCCATTTTCTCAATTGAAAAGAATTACATTGCTTGAGGACAAGCAATAGTTCAAGTTGGGGCTCTTAAACGTGAGGTTTTGCTTAGTTTTTAAGTTAATTAGGTGGATTTTATGCCTTTTCTCTTTGATCCTTGCAGGTACATAACTTGAATGGAGAAAAGTATGAAATTGAGCAAAAAGCATGGAAATAAAGTTGATGACCAGCGCTCCACCGGAGGACACCGGTGAAACACCGGATGGATCACAGTTGCCTACTTTCTGGAAGAAGGTTGGAGACCAGTGGACCATAGATGAGCACCGGTGGTCTGATGCTAATGCTGAAGTGCTGAAGCATTTACTGGCAGGAGCTAGGACCAACCGGCGATCCGCGGATCAGCACTAACGAATCGCTGGTTCCAGCGCCGAAGAACCAAAAACATTACTTTGCTTCAGCTCTAGATGATCGATGTTTTGTGAACCTGCACCAGCGACCTGCTAGTGAATCGCAAGTGAGGCCCATCAGCCAGGGGTAAAAATGTCAAAAATGGAACGAGTGGAGCAGATTTATACCATATTTTTTGTACCTTTCATAAAAGACTTAAATATTCCATTCTAGAAGGATTACTTATTCTATTGCTTTTTGATTGTATAGAAGTAGAGAGAAGTAGAAAGAGAAAGTCATCTTCTTCATTGTGAAGGTAGGAATTCCATTACAGTTCAGACCTTGCTTGAATTTCTTTTACTTAAGTTTGTGAATGAATATTGAGTTGTTGATTAATGCAATGTCTTATTTTTCTTACATGAGTAGCTAAATTCTTTTCTAGGGGTGTGTGAATGATTGAGGTTGATTTGGATTGGGTATTATGTATTTTATCTTAGATTTACTCTATTTTAGTGTTTTCTCTAAATTTAAGTTGAAAACTCATAGTTGCAAATGTGGGTTGTATTTCCTTACTTTGATTTTGCTTGAAAAATGAAATTAAAGTATGGGCGAGGAAACACTAATGGTTATTTTGATGGTAATTATGTGGGATTGGGCTACAAATAGCCAAACCCATTATTACACATCCATTAAGGATTGGAGCTAGAAATACTGAATTCATACCCAAGCTAATGTTGTTGTTGTGAAGACGAACCTTGGGATTTGAAAGAACCCAAGGTATATGGCATCTAATTGATTGAGAAACATAAGTTGTTGCCTAATCCACAGCTAATCATATTGTTGAGTAAAGATAGGACAATTCATAATTCTTACCCATTGAAGCCCTTATCAATATCACACCCATAGTAGTTTCTCCATTTATTTTTTCTATACTTTGCCCCTGTTTTTAGCAACTCTATATTTTATTTTTTAAACTATGAATCCCCCAATTTTCTCTTATTTATTTTGAAACTTTGATGCGAATTAGTTTAATTTAATAAACGACTATTGTGTTATCATCTGACATTCCTTATGGGATTCGACCCGAACACCTATCGGGTTATTTATTTTGATGCAACAACTATTTACGGTCTTTCGTAAAGAAGAGTGTGTTTGGATGTTATCAGAAATGCACTTTTATCTACAAGTTCAGATAGATAGGTATAAAGACCTACTCAGTAGCAGTTTAGGCTCAACATATCGGTCAGCTCCTCTCTTCTGGAGTTTCCATACTTTAGAGGTTATCTTGTCTTTTATTGTACAGAATTTTTAGGCAGGTTGAGGCCCTGTCCCGGTCAAGTATTTATTCTTTAGAGGCTTGCAGACAATTGAATTATATAGAAGTATGTTGTTGGCCATGGTTGCTTTGTTATTTTGTCTAGGAAGTTTGGCGGCTTTAACGACCTTTGTATATACGTTTACTTTCTGCTTTATCTAATTTAGATAACATGGTGATCTTGTTGGCCCCCATAGGATGTTATTATTATTGTGAATTGTTGGTGTAACACCCTGAATCTAGACCCAGGGCATGGACCGACATTCTAACCACTTTGTGATCCAAGCAAACCCTTGGCCCGACTTACTATCAGTTTAGATCTGAATAAACAATGCGAAAGCTGAAACATAGTGAGGGAAATATAATGAAAGAGAATTTATTCTATAACTGAAATAAATGTCAAGAAATAACATTATTGACTCAATATCTAAATCTATCTATGAATCGATAATTGTAGTAAGGGTGTCGGGACATAGTTCTCACAGCTCCCTCAAGCTCTAAAAATTTACGACTTAATAACTTTAACTATTCAAATTCAAGAGGCTTCACCAAAAATAGAATATAGATGAAGTCCTCACGAAGCGCCTGTTGTTGATCATGTCTATCTGGGTCTGCATCATAATATGATGCAGAGCCAAAAAAGGCATCAATACATGGAATATATGGTATGTAAAATAGCTTAGTGAAACAATGTTAGCAAGAATATCTCAGGTGAAGGACATAACTGGAATTGATAAACTTAACATGAAAAAATAAGGTGGAACCGTACTCAGAAACACAATATGATGCATGCGACACAATATGATTATTTGTAATAGCTTATGCAATAAAACTTATGTATCAAAATTATCTCTGAAAATACATATACAAGTAAAGTATATCAATAGTTATGAGTATCTCATAACCGAAAACCATTATGACTAAACGCATGATGATTTGGCCCACATGGAGGAGGTCTATCCAAAGCCTTGCCAGAGTTGAGGACAAAACTAAACTATGGATCCATAACTGATGTCCTTACTAGGGACTTATCTGAGGAGTCTCCCAAACCAATGGTACGATCCTATCCTATGCTGGCTACGTAGTTCTGAGGCTTAGAGGTTGTCAATACTCGTTTAGCCAACTTGGAGCGAGATAATTCTCCAAAAATACATGCTCATATAACTAGGCCCTCAGTGAGGCAAAACTAAAAACATCATTATAAAGAAATTTAGCTATAAATACAATGAATGTCTTAAAAATCTTCGTTGAGCTTTGTCTTAAAATCTCTTTAAAAGCTTGGAAGCTTTTGTGCTTCAAAACTCTTTATTTTTAAAATAAGACTTTGCTTTACCTTTTGAAAGTCATGCTCAAAAATTATATTTTAATGCTAAAATCTCATTATACATACTCTATTGAAGATATACTCAACCTTTATGAAAATAATGCATTTACATCCGAAATACATGCTTTAGAAATCATACTTCTTTAAAATCATACTTTCACGCAACTAGGGTTCATCGGATAAGAGATATGAACCAATCTCAAGAATCAAGAATCAAGGAAGTATGATCATCAATCAATAATCAAGAGAGTATGATCAACAATCAATGGAATAGGATTACAATCAAGAGGCATTAATAAACAACTCAATATGAAGATTTCAGTAATGGCAATTCAACAAATATAGATATAGAAGAAGACAATTCAAGAATTAGGTAAAAGTTCTAGCTTTAATCTCAATGAATTATTGCATAGATGTAATGAGGATAAATATAAATACTTACTTAGGTTACACTTATGTACTTTGAAAAATAAAACCTTATGCTCATGTTTAAAGAACCCTAATTTGGAGAAGAAGACTTTCTAGCTTTTTGAAAAACTTGAGAACTTTGATCCTTTAATTCTAATTGAAATGATAAGGAATGAGTGTCTAGGAATTAGGAATACTTAAATAATACCTTTAGGCATCCCAAACCCCCTTAGTTTAGTCAATTAAACCTTGGTAAATCCCCAAATAACTTTAAGATTGTTTTTGGTAATTTCACATGTCCTTGACTTTGGCCCTTGTCAATTGATAGTTCTTCACTAAAATGCTCGTAACCTTTAACTTCGAACTCTGATTTGATGCAAGGTTGGATGCGTTTGATAGAAGAATCAAAAGCTTCAACTTAATGGGTTGAATCACTTAAAAATACTTCTTAAATTAGGAGTTCTGAATTTTTGAAGTTGACTCTTGTAAGAACTTATACAAAAACTCAATCGGTAAGAAGACTCTTAACTTAACTTTGTGCTAGCGGTTCCTTATAACCTTAATTTGTATCCAGTTCACTTTTAACACTTAGTTTCCATCAAATTCATTAGATTTGGGTCTATCCACATACCTAGAATGGTTTTAAACTTAGCCCGAAAGTTTGAGGATTTACAATATCACCCCCTTGGGATCATTCATCCTCGAATGATAATTGAACTTAGGCTTAAGAACAGTTGATTCAACTAAAATTCTCTATCTCGGTTCACGAAACTCAACATCATACTAAGGAACTAAATAACAACTAAACAGAATATGAAACCAATATGGAGTCTACAAGAGGAAACTCTTACCTCACGATGGTTCTGGACTAGGAGGGAATAAATGGGGATACTTTGCCATCATGTTTACTTCAGCTTCTCAAGTAGCTCCCTCAATATGTTGATTTCTCCATAATATCTTCACCGAAGCAACTTCCTTGTTCCTTAGCTTATGAACTTGATGATCCAAAATCTCAACTGGAACTTACTCATATGACAAGTTATCATTAACTCCACACTCTCCATATGCACAATGAATGAGCGGTCTCCCACATAATTCCTAAGCATAGAGATGTGGAAAACTGGATGGACAAAGGCTAATTCAGCTGGAAACTCCAACTCATAAGCTACCTTATCAACTCTCTTAGAAATCTAATATAGGACAATATAGTGGGGACGATGCTTTCCTTTTTTCACAAACCTCATAACAACCTTCATGGGTGAAACCATTAGATAAACCCAATCATCAACCTCAAACTCTAAATCTCTCCCCTTAATATCTATATAAGACTTCTGGCGGCTCTATGTTGTCTTTAGCCTCTCTTGGAAAATCTTAACCTTTTCTATAGCTTTTTGCACTAAGTCTGGTCCTATCAACTCTGCTTCGCCAACCTTGAAGGAACCAATCAGAGATGTACACCTCTTCCCATAGAGAGCTTCATAAGGAGCCATCTGAATACTTGAATAATAACTGTTATTATAAGCAAACTCAATAAGAGGTAAATGGTAATCCCAATTACCTTTGTAATCAAACCTGCAGAAATTGGGGAAAATGTTGCAGGACGAGAGGAACAATGACTCGTGGTATGTAACCACGAGCCGTTGTAAGCATTCGTGGTAAGAGGCTAGGCCTGGTGATAGTGTAGACAACGGGTGTCGCAAAGACCCGTTATTAGGAAGGAAGGCCCATTGTCTGGAGTCGTGGTAAGGCAGTGGACCTTTATAGTGGAGATGATGGATAGAAACNGTGGACCTTTATAGTGGAGATGATGGATAGAAACCATGACCCGTTGTAGGATACAACGAGTCGTGCTGAGGCTCGTTGTGAAGGAGTTCAGATTTTCAGATGAGGGAAACAATGACTGGTTCAATGACCCATTGGACCCTAGAACGACTCGTCCTATATGTTCAGGGTTTGAATCCGATATATGGTTGGGGCAGTGCTTAGCATGGGCAGAAACCACGGGTCGTGGTATCTTCCAACGGCTCGTTGGTTCACCCGTTGTTCGGTCCAGTGACCAGTTTTTAGCAAATTCAGTAAGGAACTTTTTGTCATTTCTTAGTCCTAAGGCCCTATACTACGTTGTTTAAGGATAGTTTTGGAGGATTTTAGCAGAGGAAAATCTATTCTAAGTGTATTCCTTCCATGCATGCAAGTTTATGAATTTTAGGAGGTGATCAAAAGTTTCTCTAAGGGATTCTTCTTCCAATTTCTCCTTGGGAAATCAGTGAGGTGGTAGATTCATCCTTCCCAGGTATGTAGGGTTTTAGAATGGGTGAAATCATTTCACACCCATGCCCAAATTTCGAATTTAATCATGAATCCTCCTATTTAATTCCATGAGGTTTTACCCAAATGCATGAAAAATGTGATTTCTCCTTATGGGTTTGATTTAATTGAGTTTTAATTGTTGAATTATGAACTATGGGAAGATTTTATATTATTTTATTGAAAATTTTGTTTCAAGTTTTTCTTTAAATCTAAAATGTCCATTGATGAGAGTTCATGAAACTTATGATTTATGATGAATATTCAATATTTTGAGTTTATTGATAATGGAAAATCATGATTTCAAGTTACCCATGTTTATGAACCTATTTTTTGAAAGAATTGAGTATGTAAAAGTGTTGGGCAATGCCCACATGTTGAAAAATGATTTACGATTTATGAACGAATTACATGATTTATCGATTTATGATGTTGGCCGATGAAAAGGGCCTTTGATTCTTGGCTAAGCATGTTTTAAAGGGGATCAATGATGATAATTTTTATATTTTGGTCAATGAATCTTAATGCATGACGTTATTAATTCACATATGAGCCTATATGCATGTTTTTGGGAGCCGTGTCTAGCACCGAGCAGCCCAACGTTCAAAGGACTACACCGGTGTCTCATAACCACGTGCCGCTGTGGGTTTCTAATGATATATTTTATTGATAATGATCCTCAAATGTGATATCATGCCTAATGCACGACCCTCGCCTGGAAAGCCAGGGTCGGCTCTGCCCACTTGAGCGAGATAGTTGGGGATCATTAAAGGCTCTACCATGATGTTGTCGGTTATGACGAGTCTTCTCATTGTTCCACATGTCTTATTCATTGTTATGTTTATGTTATTGGCTCAAGTTATGTTTTGATAAAGTTTACTTACAATTATGAATATGAACGTTTATTGAATGATTTGAAATGCCTTGAGGCTTATGTTTTCTTACGAAGTTTATGATACAAGCATGATGTCCTTATCCTATGTTTATTTATGAGCTTATTTTACTTTTAACGTCCGTTTTACTTACCTTGCATACTCCGTACATTACATGTACTGACCGCATACTTCTATGTTGTATCGTTTCATGATACAAGGTCCGAATCTCAGGCTAATCCTCATCCTTAGTCCATCTCAGCTCACGGTCTCAGACTAGTGGTGAGTCCTCATTTTCTGAGGGCCATTTGACAGACTTTTATGTTATCTTGTGTTTCAGTATTGTTTGGGTTAGTTAGGGATGTTGTCCCATCAACCCATCTATGTAGTAGAGGCTTTCAGGCAATATGCAGTACTCGGCTTATATGTACATCTAGTATTTTCTGATGTTATGCTATGTTTACGTTTTCGATATGTTTTATGCTTGATATTCTTCTTATTTAAATGAGATTAGCTATATTCATGTGACATGGGTCGACTTGGGGTATCTCGAGGTCCCTTGTCTCGTGTCTATGATTCAGATGTACGTTCGGGTCGTGACAAGTGAGCATCTCGAACTTTGGAGATTCGTACCCCTCCAGTAGTTCGACATCAAGATGTATGCATAGGTCTTCATAATTTTGGCCTTCTATCCCCTTGGCCCCATCAATTTTTTGTATTATGTTTTTCATCTTCTTGAGCTCCTCAACCATAGTCTTTATCAACCTATCTTTCTCAGAGAGTCAAGAGTCTCCTAGGTAATGAGTGAGTGGTGAAATCTCAATGTCGATAGGGTTTAAGGTATGATTTACGGGATCATGAGCGTAAGGCATGTTGGATGTAGATGTGGGAGGTAAGTGATCAATATGAGATATGGTGGGTGGACCATGTGGGAAAGCTTGGTTTTGATGTACATTTGATGAAGTTGGATATGCATTGCGGGGATATCATATGTGATTCTGAGGAAGAAGGTAGATGTGACTAGAAGTGTTTTGAGGGGATAGGGCATGATGAAATTACAAAGGAAGACTTGTAAAAGTGACATGAGACTTGGAAGGGGCATAGACCTCAGTTTGTGGTTTGGGAAAAGTCTTTAATGAGACTGATAGGTTGTTTGCATTACAAACTTGGGATAATTCTCCTTGAAGTTCTAAGATCCTTTTTTTCATCCTTAATATCATCTCATTATATTCAGGTGGATACCTTCCCTATCAACTCTCTGCGGAATCTTTTGGAGTGGTCATATCAATTTTGTCTACTGAACTATTACCGTCATTCATTTTCCTTTTGACTTTGTGAACCGACTAGGAGAAGGATATGGAAGGTAGTTATGCACAAATTAACTTAGGAAAGGGGATAATCAAGATAAATAAGTAAAAAAAACATGATTAAATTAGTAATGAAAATCGAGCAAAATATGATGTAGAATAAAGGTAAAAGGAAATAGACACATTGATGTGTTTCCTAATTTTGGGAGCCTCTTTTGTGCCACAGGTAGGCCTAGTGTATTTTGAGAGACGAATATGTCATAATGTATCGTTCTATTTGCTCCACTAAAATCCAAAATACATAAGATAACATAAATAAATTATTGCTTTATTTTACATAATGAAATATTACAAGAATGAAAAATTGCAAAAAAGAAAAAGCTATATTCTAAATGAAAATGCTCTTTCTTCTTTTGGCTTCTTCCCAGCTTACACGACATAGATTGGTCTTTAACAACCTGCATCATGAAAATATTAGTTTTATTCTTCTAACCTTAGGAGAAAATAGTCTACATTTTTTAGGCATATTTACCTCTCAGAAAAAAATGTAAATAGACATGATAATTTCCTTTTTGAGATTATAAAATCGCAATGGACTTTGGGTGAAGTCAAACTAATGGTCTCGATACACCAAGGATATCGAGACCTCCTAGGGATAATGCTTGCATGACTTAACATAAATTTCTAAGAGTTTGATGCGCACGGACTAAAAGATTTTCTTATGCGAGAAGGCATGTGGTCACATGATAGTAAACCTATCCATTCACCCCATGTATATGCCAACTCTCTAAATGGGTGTTGAAAAAAATTTGGAGAAGTGCAAAGCAAAACTTGCAATTTTAGTGTGTGATAGTGAGAGGTTCCCAAGTGGAAAAAATACGAGCAGAATGAGAATTTATAAAGCTATAATAATTAACACATAATGAAGAACGGTAACATAATAAGCGGTTAAGAAAAGCAATAAAAATTTAATAAAGCGACAAAAAGAAATAAACATGTCACAAGTTATTTCAAATAAACACATAATGAGATAGTTGGAAAGAATTAACATTAAATAATAACATTAAACAAGAAAGCATATAAGGAGAATAAGAAAGGAGACTAAACATGTAGTTAATAATTTAAATGAGGAAACAAATAAAGAGAATAAGGGGAAAGAGTTAAACATTGAAGAATATAATAATTTAAACAAGGAAACAAATAAAGGGAATAAGGGAAAGGGTATACATGAAAGGAAACAAACTAAAATTAGGAGGGTAATAAATCCAATTAGATATATCTCACTCAAAATGCACATAAATTATGAAGCATCTTTTTTGGGATTGAGAATCTTTTAAGACTCAAGGAAAGGTTTCACTATCAGTCTTGACGCCTCATGAGTATCATGACTTCCGAAGTATAACATGATGTGTATTCTTTAATAAAGGCGTACATGGTCAAAATCTAAGAACGAGAATGGTGTAGACACAGTTCCTTCAAACGGATAACTTGAGAGTGAAAAAGCTCATGACTGTCGGCGCACCGATGGTCGGCTAATCCATGAGACATTTTATGACATGTATATTTTAGGAATAAACGTCTGTTCAATCACATGACATTTTTAAAATTTTAAAAGGTACCAATTGGAGGAAGATATGAACGGGAATTAAAGTTTACAAAAAGTATTACTGAATAAGAAGTAATGAAAAACATATAGCAAATTACATGATAAATAAAGAGCATAATAAATATAAGGCAATGGAAACAAATAATAAATAAGACAATAGAAAAAGAAAATTCGGTAGTGATTTTATGTTAAAAGAGATAGTGCTCTTTAAAAGTAAAATAAATATTCATAGAACAAGAAGTGCTTAAAGGAAAAAGAATATAAAGGGAAGTAAATTAACTATCCAAGAAAACAAATGGACGGGTAAAAGGATTGGGATTAAACGTGGTAAATTGACTACTTAAGGAAAAATAAAGGGGTAAGGAAAGAGATTAAACATGGTAAATTGACAATCTCAGAAAACAAATAAGGGGTAAAAGGAAAGGGGTTGAACATGGAAGTATATTAGCTATATAAAGAAATAGATAAAGGATAAAGGAAAAAATTATTGGCATAAAGATGGATCTAACCATGGCAATAAACACAAAAGGAAAGTAATCAATTGTCGTAAAGAAAAGAAATATCTTAAAATTTTGAAAAACAAAATTTCACATAAAAATGAACACGCTATATTTAGAACCTAATATTTTCAGCAGAGTCGTCATGCTGTCGTGCCCCATTTTTCTCACGAAAAGCAGAACTCGATATGTGAAAACTATTAAAAGATATTTAAAAGAGAAGAAGAGTCACCACCAAATGAATTATAGTGTGTAAGGGCACCATACTAAATTAATTACATGAATAACCATTTAACTAGCCTACAACACCAAATTCGGGTAAGGGTTCAAGTTACCTCAAAAGAAAGGTGTTAGACACCATTCGATGTTCACAAATGTGGGTCTCTTTTGGATTCATTAATTATGTGGGATAACTAAATGGGCAAAGGTCAATCATTTTTTAAGACTAAAATAAGCTAAGTGATAAAATCATGTTAAGATGAATAATCAATCTAAGCTTAAATTAAATTAATTAATTAGTTAATAAAAATTTAAATAATAGACATGCAAACTCATTTATTATATAAGGAAAGAAATAAGACTAGATATTTAACTTAAGAAAATATGTTATGTGCAAACTAAATTATTTAAAAGCGATACTGGGTGACAAAATATAATTTACATAAAAACTAAACATAAGTCCAATCCTTATTTCAAAATAAATAAGTAAGTTAAGAGTAAATTAGGTTGTTTAACATAATAATACGCGATAAGATATCTTCGTCATAATTTAAAAAAACAAACTGAATATGATAAACCAATTATTAAGGAAAATAATGAGAAAAAATAAAATACTCAGAAAAACGAGAAGAAAAGAAGTTGAAAAGATAAAAAAAATACATCACAAAATATATATTTTTTATTTTATTACTCACAACGTATAAAATCTTAATTACCCAAAATAAAACGAAAGAAAGACGAGAAAAGTTATGATTTATAAATAATTTTACAACGATTCAAATGCTTTACCAATATTAAACAAGAGTTAACAATGTTTTAAAAATGTAAAAAAATATTTATTGCTTTATAGGGATGACAACACGATATAATGAATCGTGACCTTCAAGCAACAAATTAATTGGAGGTCGGTCTTAAGTTGATAATTAATAATATATTCTAAAACTTAAATCAAGACTTGAGTTTTAAAATATGAACACATAAGAATATTGATGTATAAATACACGCAATCTCTTTGAAAATCTTGGGTTGTTGCTTCCGGTGGATGGGTCAGCTTAGTTTAAAAGGTTTAGAATTAGACCTTGTAATTCATTTTACTTTTTCAATAACTATATGTTAAGGGATATTATTTATATAATAAAACAAACCATCCATTGTCTAGTTCAATTAGAGAAAGACGGATCTGGATAGTGATCTTGATAAAATAAGACTTAAGATAAATAAAAAAATGTGAACTTGTAAGGAACTTTAAAAACTTTTAACCACTAGCATTTAATTCCCAAACCCCTTTAACACCCCTTTTCACTATATGTCGATATTTATTACATTACAACAACCAATGAAACAACAAAAAAATAAAACACGCAGATAATATCAAATCCAAGCCCTTTTATCTCTCTTTTTAGGCCTAAACCCAGACAACTCTTTTGTCTTATCCTAAAGAAAGACAAGAGATACCTATCTTAAATAACAATAAACAAACATGAGCAACACATGTATAAATAAAACAATAATATCATAGTTATAGATAAAACTCGAAGAATGATATTTTTCATGTAGACCTAAAGAAAACTAGCAATAAATCAAAGAAACATAAACATTAAATATAGATCACGTTATTAGAAAAATAATGGAAGTTACATAGTCGGATGACTTATAAGTTAAGAAGTATGTGGTTTATTATTGAAAATCGGAAACTCAGCAAAATCTTTACGAAATAGAGACACTCAAGTTTTTAGTGAGAAGTATAAGAGGAGAGAAAGATAGTATTTGTTGTTCTAGAGAGAGTCAGAGTATTCAAATTATATTCAGTTTGGGCAGTTTGCTGCAGCCCAAAACACCAGGCCTNGTATTTGTTGTTCTAGAGAGAGTCAGAGTATTCAAATTATATTACAATATGAATGGTAGTATTTGGATACTAAAGAGAAGATAAAATAAAATTATATTGCTAAAGAACCGTAACACCCTGAAACTTTCCTAGAAAAAAAATCAGACCTCGCAAGAAAAATCCAGAAGAAATCAGAAAAAAATTATCTCAAAACGACCGAGACAACGAGTCATGGTCAGCTCCAATGACTCAGTATGTCAGTCGTGGTCAACCCTACTTGGTCCTTCGGGAACCAACGGGACATGGAACGACCTATTGTGAGGAACAACAAATCATCTTGTCACTCTTTAGTCCCCAGCTCATAAGTCCCTCTTACAAGACCCCACGACTCAACCAACAAGTCGCCATGTGATATAATGAATCGTGGTGTGAGTCATTGGTTGAGAGTCCCAGAAACTTCCTTTAGTGATAACGAGTGGAAATAACGATCCGTTGTATCCCATAACGATTCGTTTTGATCACCTTTGGTGTCAATTTCAAGAACCCTTAGACTTGTTCCAGTGGGGATGACAACTCAAAATAATTATCCATTGGGTCCACCAACGAGTCGTTATGTTGCCCATTGCCCGACCTCCTAGAATTCTTATCTAGTGACCACGAGAGGAACCAACGACCCGTTGGTTCATCCAATGAGTTGTGATCCCTCTTGTTGCAAGTTCCAGTGATCCTAGATCTCAATCCTCAATACCAATGACTGGTCCCAACGAGTCATGATCTCAACCAACGACTCGTTGAGCTACCCGTTCGTCCTTGTCGGTATTTTTTCCATATTTTTCCAATTTTTCCCCAGGGATATTTTTATAAATTCTAAAAATTTTAATATCTAAACTATGACATTTTGAGTTATTTTTAGGTAATTTAGAGGGGTAGTGGATGATTACTTCACCCCTCTTATTCCCTCAGAAGATCAGTTTGTAAAAACTTCTCTCAGAAACACTCAGAGAAAGAGCTAGGGCAGTCAGTTTCTTCTCAGATTCTCAAGGGATTCTCTCCAGAAATTCTTCACTAGGTATGTAGGAATTCAACAAGGGAAATGTTCTTCCTTATGTCCCCTAAAACCCTCTCTAAATTTTCTACCATTTATAACCCTGTGGTTTCGAAATGTAGAAGGTTTTCAGACAGAATTCTATAAACTTCAAGTGAAATATTATTCATGATATTAGCTACTATAATTTTTTTCCACATTTTAGAAATTTTATACAAATTAGTATCTTGTAGAATGATTTATCCCTAGCTTCTCAGTACAGTAAATTAGAATCTTGCATGTTAGACTAGTTATTTCCCATTGCTTGATTCTATTAGTTTTGGGATTCCCTTGTTTTTAAAGTAAGTTGAAATCTTAGTCAGATGCATGTTAGTATAGTTTCAGTCAGAATATTAGTATACTTAGTATTATTCAGAAATGTCAACTGATTAGTTTGACTCTAGTCTTTTCTTGAGGTGTCAGTGGTGCCTCCCAGTTATTAGTTATTAGACTCAAATATTAGATATAAGATTTTAGTGGTTCTTTAGACGGTTATGACACTTCTAGATAAGTAGCTCTGAGCAATCCTAGAACCTCTACCTTCAGTTTTCAGTTTTTTCTTTAGACGGTTATGACACTTCCAAATAAGTAGCTCTGGCCAGTCTTAGAACATCAGTTACAGAATCCGGTCTGATAAGACTCTCAGGGTACTTCTAGATAAGGATCCCTAAGTTAGTCTTGGGCCCCAATTTTGAACTATTAGTTTAGTTGTCAGTTTAGAACTATTCAATGGAGTAGGACTTAGCACCGAGCGAATGGGGGTTCCAGCGCACCCAGGTTCCCAAAACTACATTGCCACCGTAGGTTATTTTACTGGCCCTATGGACCAGACTTTTGATCACCGAGTTTATGGCTTTATATCCTGGCAAGGTATATTGGGTCCTACCGATGGAGTGTATTCATCGAACTCCACGTTTAGCCCACGTGGTTATATATCGATTATAGCCTATCCCATTAGTCTGTACAGTTTTAGTTTAGCTCATCTCAGAACAGTTTCAATTTACTTAGTTCAGTACAATTAGCTCAGATTAGTATCTCAGAATCAGGGCATGTCTATGGCCATCAGATAGGGTCATTTTGCCCATTTTAGTTATATTTAAGTTTGTTCAATTTTAGTATTTTAGTTGGTCATTACATGTCATTTCAGTTCAGTTATTTATCCTTTATGTTATATTGTCTCCCACTTACTCAGCACATTCAAAGTACTAACATATACCTTCGATGTTGTATCGTACTATGATACAGGGTAGGTTCTCAGCCTCAACACCGTTAGTAGATCTTCTTCGGGTGATATAAGTAGTAGCAGTGGTGAGTCTTCATCTTTCGAGGACGATATTTATCTTTTCCAGTTATTTTTGTATAGTTAGACTTTAGAGTTAGCTGGGGGCTTGTCCAAAAACTCATCAGATGTAGACGATTTTCAGACATAGATTCAGACATATAGCTTTGCTTTCAGATGTATAAGCTTTTATTATTCAGTTTTTCTTAAATGGTTTTATTACTTAAGCTTCCGCTATGATTTCTCAGATTACTAGTGTTATGATAGACCATGGGTTGGCTTGGGGTTACTTGTGACTCCATGTACTGTGTCTCATCCAGGGTATAGACTCAGGTCATGACAAACTTGGTATCAGAGAACTAGGTTTAGAGTATACAAGGATGTCTGAAAGCCGCATCAAGTAGAGCCCTCTTCATGGGTGTGAAGCGCGCCACACTTATGACAGGGAGGCTACGAGATGTTATTAGGAAAACTCCCTTTGTTCATAATCTTTATCGTGCATATAAGTTCAACTCAAAAAACATTCTCCTAACTCGTGCCCTAATTCGTTTTAGTGAAATAATGCCTCAAAGACACAGAATCGAAAAAAGAGCCGACAATGCTAATCGACCTGCCCCACCAGCTCTAGCAGCCCCTCAGGATGACCAAGTGTCCTCAGTAGAGTTTAGAGAAGCAATCCAACTGCTAGAACAGACAATTATAAACCTGGTGAACTAGGAGGTGGTTTTGGTTAACACAAATGGGTCTACAACAGCTATCCGAGTTCGTGACTTCACCTGAATGAACCCTCTAGCCTTCCATAGATATAAGGTGGGAGAGGACCCATAGAAGTTCATGGATGAAGTACGGAAGATCACCTAGATTATGGGTGTTAGCTCCGCTGAGTGTGTTGACCTGGCTACCTACCAGTTGAAAGGGGTAACCCATATCTGGTACGATCAGTGGAAAGAAGGGAGACCAGCGAGAGCAAAATCGGTGGAGTGGGAGGAGTTCACAGCAACCTTCCTAGACAGATTCTTCCCCCAGGAGCTAAGGGAGGCTAAGGTGGCATAATTTATGAATTTGAAACAAGGCAATAGGACGGTGGAAGAGTATGTACTGGAGTTAACGATTGTCGAGATATACTCCGAAGATGGTAGCCGAGCCAAGGGCTTGCATGATCAAGTTCATTAATGGAGTATCAAATTTTGTCCTTAAGGAGTGCAGGACTACAATGCTCATCAAAGGTATTGACCTCTCCAGCCTCATCGTTCAGAAGATTGAGGCAGAAAAGCAGAAAGACATGGAGCGGGAGAATAAGAGGGCTAGGACTGGCCAATAAGATTATGGCCACCAGAATCTAGTGGTAGTAGCCGCCAACAACAGAAACAGCAGTAGCAGAGGGCTTCAATACCAACTTTAGCCAGCGCCCCTACTTTTCGGTCTCGCAAGGATAAGAAGGGTGGAGCACCTGGCTCACAGTCCCAAAGTCACAGTGCCAGCAACCACTATCCAGCTTGCCCTAGGTATGGCAAGAACCTTCCAAGGAAATTACTTCAAGGCAGAGAGGGTTGCTTTGGGTGTGGACAACTAGGTCACCAGCTTAGAGAATGCCCGTAGCAGGATGAGGGAGATCACAGTCTACCACTTAGCAACTCCAGTAGGCCGACCAGCTCAGCAGGCCAATATTTCAGGTACGGATGGCGTTCAGTGCCGAAACCATTTTTATGCTTTGTCCTCTCGTGACGATCAGGAGAGCTCACCTGATATGGTCACGGGTATGTTACGTCTTTTCCATCTAGATGTGTATGCCCTACTAGATCTAGGAGCCACACTATCATTCGTGACTCCCTATTTAGCTATCCAGTGTGATATCTGTACAGAAGTCCTCTCCGAACCATTCTCAGTCTCTACCCCAGTTGGTGAGTCAGTTAGATCCAGCGGGGTGTATAGAAACTACCTAGTCTCAATCTCGAATATGGTCATTCCAACTGATCTCGTAGAGTTATACATGGTTGATTTCGATCTCATTATTGGCATGGATTGGTTACACTCCGGTTATGCCTTAGTCGACTGCAGAACTAGAGTCGTTAGATTTCAGTTCCCTAATGATCTAGTTTAGAGTGGATAGGAAGTAGTTCAACACCTAAGGGTCGGTTTATTTCCTACCTTAATGCAAGAAAACTTATCTCTAAAGGGTGTATTTATCATCTAGTTCGGGTCAAATATTCCAGCTTTAAGACCCCAAATATCCAGTCAGTTCCAGTTGTCAGCAAATTCCCTGACGTGTTTTCTGAAGATCTTTCCAGAGTCCCTCCTGAGCAGGAAATAGACTTCAGTATAGACCTTCTCCTAGACACTCAGCCTATCTCCATCCCTCCTTATAGAATGGCTCCAACTGAGCTTAAGGAGTTGAAGGAGCATCTAAAAGACCTTCTTGATAAAGGTTTCATCAGGCCCAACATCTCTCCATGGGTTGCTCCAGTATTTTTCATGCAAAAGAAAGATGACATCCTCAGAATGTATGTCGATTACTGTCAGTTGAATAAGGTCACAGTTAAGAACAGGTATCCCCTACCAAGGATTGGTGACTTTTTCGATCAGCTTCAGGGATACTCCAAGGTAGATCTCAGGTCAGGGTATCATAAGTTAAGAGTCAAAGAATGTGACATATCAAAATAGCTTTCAAAACTCAGTATGGTCACTACGAATTCGTGGTTATGTCCTTTGGACTAACTAATTCCCCTGCAACTTTCATGGACCTGATAAATAGGGTTTTCAAGCTGTATCTAGACATGTTCGTCATTGTAATCATTGATGATGTTGTGGTATGCTCTAGAAGTGAGGAAGAACTTGCTAACCATTTGAGGATAGTGCTACAGACGCTCAGAGACCACCAGTTGTTCACAAAGTTCAACAAATGTGAATTCTAGTTGATTTTTGTGACTTTCCTTGGTCACGTGGTCTCGGGTGTTGAATTCAGGTAGATTCTCAAAAGATAGAAGCAGTGAAAGACTGGCCAAGACCTACTTCCCCAATCGAAATTAGAAGTTTCTTCAGTCTAGCTGGTTATTACCGATGTTTTGTGGAAGGTTTTTCCTCTATTGCATCTCCTCTGACTAGATTGACTTAGAAAAAGGTGAAATGTCAATGGTCAGATGCATGTGAGAAGAGTTTCAAGGAGTTGAAGACTCGACTCACTACTGCCCCAGTGTTAACCTTACCAGAAGGAACATATATGTTTGTAGTGTATTGTGACGCTTCCAGCGTTAGACTCGGTTAGTTCTGATGCAGCGGGGTAAGGTGGTAGTTTACGCCTCCAAACAGCTCAAGGCTCATGAAAAGAACTATCCGACTCATGACCTTGAGTTGGCAGCAGTGGTGTTTGCGTTGAAAATATGGAGGCATTTCCTTTATGGGGCTCACATGGATGTTTTCACTGATCACAAGAACCTTCAATATGTGTTCAGTCAGAAAGATTTAAATCTCCGCTAGAGAAGGTGGTTGGAGCTATTGAAGGATTACGACATGAGTGTGTTGTACCACCCAGGTAAAGCCAATGTGGTGGCTGATTCCCTAAGAAGGATATCTATGGGAGCGTGGCTCATGTTGAAGAGAGCAGAAAAGAACTAGCAAAGGATATTCACAGGTTAGTTCGGTTGGGAGTGCAGTTGGTTTATACAGTTGAGGGAAAAGAAGTAGTGCCGAGTGGATTAGATTCCTCATTATTCATTGAAGTTAAGTCAAGGCAGGATGAAGATCCCATACTTCTTAAGCTAAAGGAGGCAGTTCTCAGAAAAGAAGTGGAGGCTTTCATCAAAGAGGGAGATGGTATACTCCATTACCAGGGTAGACTATGTGTACCGGATGTAGGTGAACTGAGACAGTAGATATTGGCTGAAGCACACAGTTCGAGATATTTTATCCACATAGATTCCATTAAGATGTACTGTAATCTATGGGACATTTACTGGTGGAATGGCATGAAAAGAGATATAATAGAATTTATGGCTAAGTGCCCGAACTGTCAGTAGGTTAAGGTGGAGCATCAGAGACCTGCGGATATGACTTAGGATATCATCATACAATAATGGAAGTGGGAAAAAGTGAATATGGACTTTATTACAGGTCTACCTGCACTCGTCGGCAACATGACTCAATTTGAGTGATAGTAGATTGGATGACCAAGTCAACACATTTCCTCCCATATAAAACTACACACTCAGCTGAGGATTATACTAGGTTATAGATGCGGGAGTTGGTTAGACTGCATGGGGTGCCCTTGTCCATTATTTCAGATAAGAGGTACCAGTTCACCTCGCATTTCTGGAAGTCATTTCAGAAAGGACTCGATACCCAGGTCAAGCTCAGTTTAGTTTTTCACCCGCAAATAGATAGAAAAGTTGAGTGGACTATCCATACCTTGGAAGATATGCTAAGAGCATGTGTGATCGATTTCAAGGGTAGTTGGGATGATCACCTACCTCTCATAGAGTTTGCGTACAACAACAGCTACCACTCCAGTATCCAGATGGCCCCGTTAGAGGCATTACATGGTAGGAGATGTAGGTCTCCAATAGGGTGGTTTAAGGTTGGTGAAGCTACCTTGATAGGTCGAGACTCAGTTCATGAAGTTATGCAAGAGGTGCAACTTATCAGGGAGAGGTTGAAAATAGCGAAAAGCCGACATAAATCCTATGCTTATGTGGGGAGAATAGAGTTAGAGTTTGTAGTGGATGATTGGCTTTATCTGAAAATTTCACCCATCAAAGGGGTGACGAGTGTCACGACCAAAGAGTACACCCGGATCGTAGACACGAAAAAAGGAGTCTCGAGAAACCCCAAGTCAACCCATGGCGTGAGCATAACACTAATTCATTTATACACAGTGGAAAACTTAACTTATTAATCATAAACTAACTGAAAATTGTATCATGAATTTGTAGGGAACGACAAACTGAAATACAATCATCACCGACAAAATATTTCACATAAGTCTTAAAGTCTCTAATCATAAAAGACGGGTTGAAGAGACAAGACCCCAACTAACCCAAACAGTTTGAAAACATAAGGTAAACAAGTTCTGAACATGAAGCCCTCGGATCATGATGACTCACCACTGGAGATTTAGCGAAACTCATCACAAACTAGGGACGATGCTGATCCTGCGAACCAGATCCTAAAAATATATGGGTTAGTAGTCGGAAAGTACTTCGTATGTAAGGTATGCAAAACAATGCTTGAAAACATAAAAGTTATAGGAGTGGGGACATCATGATCATAAAACTTAAATCGTAAGTATATCGTAAGGCTCAATATTTCCAAAAATATTCATAAACCCATCAAAGTCATAACATGCGAGGAAAAACATTTCATAAATCATAACTTG
>JACEIK010000311.1:145108-155967 GCA_018107945.1 Datura stramonium | reverse complement strand
CCATCAAGTCACGACTCGTGGTTACCTGTCGTGGTCACTTCACCCTTTTCCCCAACTTTCTGAATTTGGCCACGACTGGTAACCCGCGACTCGTACCACCATCCTACGGGTCGTACTGTAAACCGTGGTACCATCCACCCAAACCACTACAACTTAACCGCAACTCCTCTCCATGACTCGTTGCTTCATCCTACGAGTCGTACCATGACCCGTGACAAATCACTCTAGCACCACTAAGATATTCACCATGAGTTATACCATCTCACCACAGTTCGTAGGACTACCCGTGACACAACCTCAGGCTCCTGATCTCCTCACGACTCGTGTCACGAGTCGTAGGTCCTCACCATGACTTGTACCTCGAGTCGTACTGGTGAAAAATTCATGGTTTTCTGCAGTTTTTTTGACTTAAACTCCCGGGTCTATTCGTAGGCCCTTCCAGGGTGTTACAGTATCTCCCCCTTGGAAAAATTCATCCTCGAATGTAGGGAAATGAGCAGCAAACTCAGAAAAAAACAATCAGTATATATAGATGCTAATCATTGACATTCAAGTGGAAAACTTATGGAACGACTACCCCCGAAAAGAACTACATAGCTGGTGTGAGTTCAGACATCACTTGCATACATCATATCATAAAACAAACTTATACGCATGAATAGATCATGAAAAACCGAATAGAGGTTTTAGGGACGAAATTGATACCTCAAACTAAAGCTGAGCCGGTAGGGAACAAATGGGGGTATTTAGCCATCATATCCACTTCGGCCTCCCACGTGGCTCCCTCGACATACTGATTCCTCCATAACACCTTTACTGAGGCTACTTCCTTGTTCCTTAGTCACCGAACCTGACAATCCAAGATTTCAACAGGAATTTCCTCATAACTGAGACTATCCTTTACACCAAACATTCCACCATAACCACTAAAGATGGGTCTCCCAAGCACTTTTTCAAGAGCGACACGTGAAATATGGGATGAACTGACGCTAACTCTGAGGGTAAATCTAACTCATAGGCCACTTTACCCGCTCTCCTCATAATCCTGTATGGGCCAATATAGCGAGAACTAAGTTTCCCTTTCTTTCCAAATCTCATTACTCCCTTCATGGGAGATACCTTTAAAAAAACCCAATCATCGACCTTGAACTCAAGCCCCCTTCTCCTCACATCTGCATAAGACATTTGGAAACTTTGAGCCATTTTCAGCCTTTCCCTTATCAACTGAACTATCTCCATGGCCTCACGAACTGAATCTTGACCCACTAACGAAGCCTCACCAACTTCAAACCACCCAATGGGTGATCAACACCGTCGCTCGTAAAGAGCCTCGAATGGTGCCATTTGTATGCTTGAGTAGTAGTTGTTGTTGTAAGCGAACTCAACAAGAGGCAAATGCTCGTCCCAACTACCCTTGAAGTCAATAGTACAATCTCTCAACATGTCCTCGAGAGTCTAGATAGTCCGCTCCGCCTGACCATCTATTTGCGGATGAAATGTCGTGCTAAGCTTGACTTAGGTGCCAAGTCCCTTTTGAAAAGATCTCAGGAACTGAGAGGTGAACTGGGTACCTCTGTCTGATATAATGGACAAGGGAACTCCGTGTAGTCTAACCAACTCTCGGATGTATAACTTCGCATAATCTTCTGCTGAATCAGTGGTTTTGACCGGTAGGACATGAGCAACGTTGGTCAACCTGTCCACTACTACCCAAATGGAGTCATACTGTCTACGGGTGCGGGGAAAACCTGTTACAAAGTCTATGTTGATCTCTTCCCACTTCCAAGTAGGAATGCTGATGTCTTGAAGTACACCCCCCGGTCTTTGGTGCTCAACTTTCACTTGTTGGAAATTCTGGCACTTGGCTACAAATTCTGCAATATCCCTCTTCATGCCATTCCACAAGTAAATTTCCCGCAAGACATGATACATTTTTGTGGCACCTGGATGGATAAAATATCCAGACCCGTGAGCATCATGCAGCATCCGGCTTCTCAAATCACCCACGTTCGGGACACAAAAGCGACCCTGGTACCGAAGCACACCATCTCCCCCTTTGGAGAAGACTTCTACCTTCTGATTTTGAACAGTTTCTTTCAACTTTACAAAATTTGGATCTTCATCTTGTTTACCTTCACCTCCGCAACCAAGGACGACTCTGACCCGTTCTAAACTACTACCCCACTATCGGTCAAGCCGACTAGTCTAACTCCCAACCGTCAAGTCGATGTACCTCCTTTACCAGCTCCTTCTAGTCTTCACTCACGTGTGACACACTTCCCATAGAAAGTCTACTAAGGGCGTCTGCTACCACGTTGGCCTTACCCGGGTGATATAGGACACTTATGTCATAGTCCTTAAGTAGCTCCAACCACCTCCATTGCCGAGGATTTAGTTCCTTCTTTGTGAACACATATTGTAAACTCTTGTGGTCTATGAATACATCTACATGAACCCCATACAAGTAGTTTCTCCATATCTTCAAAGCAAATACCACCGCGTCCAACCTGAGATCATGGGTCAGGTAATTCTGCTCGTGAGTTTTCAGCTGTCTGGAAGCATATGCTACTACTTTCCCATGCTGCATTAATACACATCCTAGTTCGACCCTCGAAGCATCACAACATACAATGAAGCCACCAGTACCCTCCGGTAAAGTCATCACCGGTGCTGCAGTGAGTCTGGCCTTTAATTCCTGGAAACTCTTCTCACAAGCTTCCGACCACTGGAACTTCACCTTTTTCTGATTCAATCTCGTCAATGGGGTGCAATGGGTGAGAAGCCTTCCACGAACCCCCGATAATAACCTGCTAAGTCCAAAAAGCTTCTAATCTCTGAAGGGTTTACTGGTCTGGGCCAGTTCTTTACTGCTTCTATTTTTTGGGAGTCCACCCTTATACCTTTGCTTGACAATACATGTCCCAAGAATGCAATTGATTTCAGCCAGAATTCACATTTGCTAAACTTTGCATATAACTGGTTATCCTTGAGAGTCTAGAGTGCTACCCTCAAGTGTGCGGCATGTTCTTCCTCACTCTGGGAATATATTAATATGTCGTCGATGAACACGATCATGAACATGTCAAAATATGCCTTGAATACCCTGCTCATCAGGTCCATAAAAGCTGCAGGGGAATTGGTTAGTCCAAAAGACATAACAATGAAATCAAAATGGCCATACCGGGTTCTAAAAGCAGTCTTTCATACGTCGCTCTCCCGAACCTTGAGCTGGTGATACCCGGACCTGAGATCTATCTTGGATAAATATTTGGCACCCTGAAGCTGATTGAATAGGTCATTGATCTTGGGTAAAGGGTATCTATTCTTGTTGGTGACCTTGTTTAACTGTCTATAGTCAATACATATCTGTAGGGACCCATCTTTCTTCCGGAAGAACAACACTAAAGCACCCCACGGGGACTTACTAGGTCTAATAAAACCCTTATCTAGAGAATCCTTCAACTGCTCCTTCAACTCTTTTAGTTCGACTGGGGCCATACGGTAAGGAGGGATTGATATGGGTTGTGTGTCAGGTAAAAGATCAATTTCAAAATCAATCTCCTTCTCGGGAGGAACACCTAGTAGGTCATCTAGAAATACCTCGGGATATTAACATACCACAGGGACTGATTGCATGGTTGAAGTCTTTAATGTGACATCCTTAACCCTGACCAAAGGGTAAATACAACCCTTGGAAATCATTTTTTTGACCTTGATATAGGAGATAAAGCAACCTACAGGCACCGCTGAACCACCCCTCCATTCTAAAACTGGTTCATCTTGAAACCGAAACTCCACTGCCCGAGTTCTACAGTTAACAGAAGCATAACATGCAAACAACCAATCCATGCCTAAGATGATGTCAAAATCAGTCATAGCTAAATTCTACTAAGTCTCGGCAGAGGTAACCTTATGCAATACTAATAGGGCAACGTCTATATACCCACCTAGCATGACTTAATGACCAACCTAGTAGACAGGGCAGAAATGGTTCACAAGACTTCAGGAACGACTCCAAAGTGACTAGCAATCTAAGGTGTCAAAAAAGATAGTGTGGCTCCCAAATAAAAAAGCATAAGCATCAATGTGAAAACTCGTAACATACCGCAACTACATCGAGAATCCTCTTGGTTCCCGCAGAAGCCAAGTGCATAAAACCTGCCTAGCGCTAGACACCGCCCAAGCGCTCGGAGCACCCCGCCGAGTCCGACGTGCCACTGACCTGAACCGGGCTGTTGAAGTGCGGGCTCCACTACCCCATGACCTAGTCGCAGGGAAATCCTTATGTCTCTGGAAACCGGTTTTCCACACCAAACAAGCGCTCTAAGCCCACCAAACATTTCCCTAGTGGTTCTTACCACAAGTAGCACAAGACGGGAAAGTGCGCCCGTGCGCATGCCGTTTTTACTCCGAACCTAAGGCCTGCTCCTCTCGACCGTCCCGTGGGCCTAGATGGAGTATCAAGGAAGTTGGTGCTGGCGTGCTGGACCCGTGTTGGGACCGCCGTAAACCCAACCTTGGGCTAAGGCCGAGAACCTGCATGGGCCGGGCCGGCCCTCTTGGCCTCTCTCGCCTCATATGAGCGATTCCATCTCGCAGCATGAGGACTATCCGTGGATAATCCATTTCCTTATGAAGCATGGATGTTCTCGTAGACTTGTCCAAAACATACTTAGCTACTCCCCGCACGAGCTCAAGCCACCCGCGCCCTTGGTCCATCACTAACTCCGAGACATATTTTGACAAAAGGAAAGTGAACTCAAGTGAATATTCTAGCACCTGCCATCTTTCCTTGCTTAAGGTTGACAAACTCGCCGTTTTTAGTTCCTATATCCCGAGGGAAGAACCCACGAGAAAGGATATGAACTCATCCCAAACCGATAGGCCTACTCCCTACGCCTCTACTATCCCACCATTTCTGGAACAAATGTGTTTACCTCCTTCAACTAATAAGAGGCCAAATCAACACATTCTCACTTTTCACTCCCATGACCCGAGTGACCTTCAAAATCTCTTTCAATGAACTCGTGCGATCCGTCCACCTTTTCCCCGTTGAACTCAAGAGGGGTCATCCCCAAAAGTCTCCGATCCGGGCCGCTACCGCATTGTCAGTTGGGGAACAAAGAATAAATTATTGCTGACCGAAGCACAAGGCATATGCCAACATTTGAATAGCAACAAACTCAACATGGGCAACTGTCTGGGCAATTAAGGGCTCCTAAATAGGTGGGGCTTGCCGATGCCCATCACATGCCACCGCCTTCATTATTTCTCGTTCTCCTCTCGTATTATCCTTCGAGCCATGTTTTCACAATTGCGAAACGATGAATTTGAAGGATGGAGAGATTTTGACCGCACGACATAGATCCATGAAAGAAGGGAACATTTCTTAAAACGTTCGGGGCATCTCCTCTTCGTCATAAGTGCTGGCGCGCTCACACCCATGAAAATACTATACCTAACGCGACTTTCAAACTCCCTAGAACACCTCAAAACCTATTGCTCGAGCAATTAAGTTTGTCATAACTCGAGAGTACACCGGATCGTAGACACGGGACAAGGAGTCCGGAGAGACCCCAAGTCAACCCATGGCGTGAGCATAACACTAATTCATTCATATACAAATTAAAAACTTAACTTATCAATACATAAACTAACCGAAAATTGTATCGTGAATTTGTAGGGGAAATGACAAACCGAAATACAATCATCAAATGAAAAATGCTACACATAAGTTCGAAAGCTCTAATAAAAGACGGTTGAAGGTCCAAGACCCCAACTAACCCAAAAGTTCAAAACATAAGATAAACAAGTTCTCAATATGAAGCCCACTTTATCATGAGGACTACCATCAAGATGAAGGAAAACCGAGCACAAACTAGGGACGATGCCGAGCCTCGCGTAATCAGATCCTCAATATATGTCAAGCATTTGGAAAGTACCGAGTATGTAAGTTATGCAAAACAATGCTTGAAAACGTAAAATTTATAGGAGTGGGGACATCATGACAATAAAACTCAGGTCCAGGGTATATCGAGGTCGGTATTTCCAAAAATATTCATAAACTGATCAAAGTCATAACATACGGGGAAAAAAATTTCATAAATCATAACTTGAGCCAAAAGAACATAACCATGCATAATTCAAACCATGAGGAACAATGGGTGATTTCTATAATCGACATACTTCACTTGAGCACACATGAAGTCCGACTTGTACCCCTAGTCGAGTCCGGTTCATACCTTGCCAAGGGTATGAACCATGAAACGCGTGTGATATAATTCCATGAAGGCCTGTAGGGTATAGCGACAAATACTGTCCTGTCCTGGGCCATAATCCTACAAAGGGCACGTAGTTCTCGAGGGGCGTAACCTAGGCCCCAAACCTACTTGGTGTTAATTACTACTCCCAAAATATGCAACGTGCTATTAATATTCATAACATGACATGCATGGGTAGAAAACGTGCGATCATGAAATACTTGGAGAATTTGTATTACTAGCAATGGAATTGGCCCCGTGAGTCCGCCCAAATCGTAATATAATTCATAAGCGACATGTGCAAGATTGCCCATAGTTTCAAACATACTTGACATGTTTAAAATCATAAGAAACGATCATGCTAACACTAGATATTAAAACTTGAATACATGCTTAAAAATGTAAGATAAACTTGTTCATGTTTTTGCAATCATCTTGACCATGAAATTCACTTCAAAAATTTCCCCATGATTGCAAGTATCCATACATTTAGAGATTTTAAATCATGAAATATAAAATATACAAGAAATACGCCCCAAATACTTCAAAACTGTAATTTAAACATACTACCACACTTTCATAAATTTGTGGAAAATCATGCAATTGCTAAGACCCACAAGAATTTGGTAACTTTAATCATAGGAAATGGGAAGAAAATGGGCATGGGTAGGGTATAATCTACCCATTCAAACCCCACATACTTGGAAATTTCGCGGATTTCCTACTCCCTTGAAGAACCCGGCGAAACTTGAAGAACTCGAAGAAAATGGCTTGAAACCCTTCCTACTCCCTTCTCTAACACTTGAAATTGATAAAATGAAATTAACAGGAGTTTTCATCCCTTAAAGACCCTATTTCGACCTCAAAACGACGTGGTTTAGGGTCCAAAAGCATGGAAAAGTCGAAATTTCCCTTACCGAAATTTCCTCAAAAGCGCCATCCCCACCACGAGTCGCCCCACCAGTCGTACCCAACAATTCACGACTCAGGGTTACCTATCGTGGTTACTTCACCCTTTTCCCCAACTTTCTGGAAGTAACCCAACACTCATACCACCATCCTACGGTCGGTCACAAACCATGGTACCATCCACCCAAACCATTACAACTTAACCCCAACCCTCACCACGACTCGTTTCTTTATCCTATGAGCTGTACCATGACCCGTGACCACTCACTTCCGGCACCATTGGAGATATTCACCACGTGTCATACCATCTCATCATAGTTCGTAGACTACCCGTGACACAACCTCGTGCTCCCTGTTTCATGACTCGGTGTCACGAGTCGTAGGTCCTCACCACGACTTATACCTCGAGTCGTATCTAGTGTAAAATTCTAGTTTTTTTGCAATTTTTATGACATAAACTCCCTGGGCCTATTCGTAGGCCCTGTGGTGTTATAATGAGTTTTGGGAAGAAAGGAAAACTCCTTTTTGAGATATGTGGGACCTGGCGTAATTATGAAGCGAATTGGAAGTGTGGCATATGAGTTAGAGTTACCTCCGTGAGTTAGCATCTTTGCACCCAATTTTTCCATGTGTCAATATGAAGTGCACGGGTGATCTAACTTCGCCTGCCACTAGAAAATGGGAGTGAAAGATAGTGTCTTCTTACGAAGAGGTCTCGCATCCTTCACCGTCAAAGTTCAGTGCCGATAAATAAGGAAGTCGCCTGAAAGTCTTGTGGAGTAACCAACTGGTTGAGGGATACACATGGGAGGCGTAAGAAGACATGATGACTAGGTACCCTCATTTATTTCTTTCAGAATACTGCTCAACATCGTGCACTAAATCTCTAAATACTGCTTAGTTCCGGGTACTCATCCACTCTATTTAGATTTTCAATGTGTATTCTAGTTGCATCAGCCTTGTTAGCATGGTTAAGCCGGGCCATAAATAGCTACTCCTTCAAAAAATTAGTTCATAGCCTCAGTTTCTTGGGGAATTGCAGCTCTTTCCTAGTTTTCCAAAGATTTTTAGTCATTCATACGAGGATCCCAAGAGGGAGATATTATAAGACCCCGAACTTTTCTAGACCAAACTCGACCTTGGAAAGCAAAATCCAGAAGAAACCAAAAAAAAGTTGCCTCAAAATGATCGAGACAACGAGGCATGGTCAACTCAAACGACTCGTTCTGTCACCATGGTCGACTCTACTGAAATCGAGAACAAACGGGACATGGAACGACCACAGAGGAAAAATGAGTTGTCCTTTCACTCGTTGGTCTCCACCAAGTCCTCTCTTTTCCAGCACCCCACGACTCAACCAATGAGTTGTCATGTGATAAAATGACTCGTGCTGTGAGTCATTGGTAGAGATTCCCACAAACTTCTTTTCGTTGATAACGAGTGAAACAATGACCGTTGTATCCCATACCTAGTCAAGTGACCACCCGTGGTGTCAAGCTTAGAATCCCAGATTTCTTCTAGTGGGAATGACGACTAACAAAATGACCCGTTGGGTCCACCAGCGAGTCATTGTGTTGCCCGGCTGCCAAGACTCCCGACCGATCTCCTCTTTTCCCGCATACCGCAGTGAAGCGCACGGCCGTGCAAGTAATATAGTGGCTCTTTTTAAGAACTGAATGTCGAACCTTAATGTGGATCGGACCCATTCCGCTAACTATCTAGTTCAAGTGTGATATTAAATGGCCGAAAATGTTGATTATAGAAGTTTTCGAGGAAGTTTAATCAGTCTAATTTGGTCAACGATATTCCCGAATTCACTCTAGAGCAAATACAGAGTTAAAACTAGATAATCATGAGCTATTACGAATTGCAAATCTATTAAGTATGAAACTATCAATTGTCGCCTCACATAATTAGGAATTCATGTTCATGGCCTTGAGCCTCTAAACACGACAACCAGCTTCTCCTCACCATCACAGAGCAGGATGTTAAATCTAGTTCGGGAAATTAATTATGTGGATGTGGTTTACGTGGAAATGAGTAGGACTCTCGTGCACCTAATCATTTAACTCAACTTAGCCCCTCACAACTACTTCTTTGAGTGGTGATGCGATACCTCTAAGTCGGTTTCTAAATAATCCCGTTTATCAACCAAGCAAGGCATTAGTATATCTCTATCCTAACACAAACATAAATTGCAGGAGATGGAATCACGCTCCTTACATTCTCATGTTCTCACCTAGGTAAATGCTTCCTCACATATTCCTAAGTTAAATTGTATGTTTTCATGGTGACTAATCATAAAACGACCAATAATCTAGATTGCAAGACAAAACAACAATCAATAACTTAATTCCAACACAAATTCATAAACACAATCATAATTCATGGCTTCAACTCCAAGAGGAAGGGTTCTAGCCATCATGTTCTGTGAAACTACAAGAAACTACAACTAAATTAACATACTACAAGAATTGGTAGAAGAGAAAGGAATTTGACAAACGCTAGCTGAGTTCTCCCACTTCTCCCTTCACTCCTAGGTGGTTTTCCGTAATAAAATCGTGACAAAACGATTTTAGAGCTAAGGGACCACATAGTAAATCGAAACGTACAATTCTAGCCTGCTGTGGAATGGCTCCGTGTCACTGCAGTGTGGCTATGGAGCACCGCATCCGTGACACGGAGGTAACGCGGAGGCTCGGAAATTCTCCGGATGCCAACATTTGCCGAGGTTCTCCGCGCTACCTAAGGTGGACATGCCGCTTCATGGGGCCATGTGATAATGGGCTGCCAGGCTGGGCACTGCTCGGCGTGATATCAGGCTGGGCGCTCGCAGCCTCGCTCTTCGCGTGCTCGGCATGGGGCATGGCACGGCGCCGGGCGCGGTAGACGATAGCGTGGCAGCCGCCGGCGCGGCCAACCTTGCCAAGGCATGCTCCTTGCCGACCACAGACATTGCTCCCAACTCAAATTCTCCTTTACCAACTTATGAATTAGTTCCTTAAATTCATTAAAACCTACAAAACAAGGACTAATCATGTTGGTTAGTACATGTATTCACATTTCTATAAAATCACATGAAAATGTATAAAATAAATTAGATAAACAAGACTAAATTAAGGTATAAAGCATCTCTCGGGCATGCTATTTTGCCCGAGATCACCTCCCAGAATTCTTATCCAGTTATCGTGGGAGGAACCAATGTCCCGTTGGTTCATCCAACGAGTCGTGGTTCCTCTCATTGCAATTTCTAGTGAGCCCAGATCCCAGGCCTCAAGACTAACGACTGGTCCCAATGAGTCGTGGTCTCAACCAATGAATTATTGAGTGACCCGTTAGTCCCTGTCGACAGTTTTTCCAGATTTTTCCCCAGGGATATTTTTGTAACTTTCCATCCTTTTAATCCCTAAACTACATCACTTTTGGGTTATTTTTAGGGAATTTAGAGGGGTAATCGACGATTACTTCACCCCTCTCATTCCCTCAGAAGATGAGTTCGTAAAAACTTCTCTCAGAAAAACTCAGAGCAAGAGCTAGAGAAGTCAATTTATTCTCATATTCTCAAGGGATTCTCTCTGAAAATTCTTCATTGGGTATGTGAAAATTCAACAAGGGAATTTTTCTTCCCCTGTGTCCCCAAAACCCTCTCTAAATTTTCTGTCAGTTATAACCCTGTGGTTTCGAAATGTA
>JACEIK010000311.1:56192-77883 GCA_018107945.1 Datura stramonium | reverse complement strand
CCGTACAATTTACATGAGAATGTACACACATTATTGAACAAACAAGGCAAAAGTTATACATTTGAGTATCGATTTGGCATATAAATATGCCCCTTATCACAAAGCTTGTATGGGCCGTAGTGAAGAAGTCATGGGAAGATTCAGAAGATTTGCATAAGAGGCTGACTCCTGTTATGGATAGACAGTACGAGTCATGGCAGCAAGGTACGAGTCGTACCAAAGCACTCGTGATGAACTTCAAAAAAATTTCAAAGTCTTATAGTCAAGCCATGGAAGCTTAGTATGACTTGTAGGAAGAATGTACGAGTCGCACCAAGGTCCAACACTTATCCAAAATTCAGCCAACCCATGAAATACAGGAAGCAGGTACGACCCATACCTACTTGCTATGGGTCGTAGGACAAGTCGTGACGCAGGCGGCTTCGGTTATGGAAATACACCCTGTTAGCCTAGGAAAAGGATTTTTATGTCTATATAAATACGTTTTATGTTTTATTTTCAAGAGAGAGAGGTGATTAGGAGTGATTAGAATTGATTAGCAATGAAGTTAGGGAGACTTAGATGTGAGAATCGAGTTGTTCGACTTGTGATCAATAGACATGAGAATTGAGTTATTTGACTTGTGATCAACCTTTTCTTGTTTTTATTTTGATCTTCATATTGTTTTTAGGATTTTGCTAATTAATACAAAGAAGTTTTTCTCTCATCCATAATTGTAAGTATTGATTTATGTATTTGAATATGAATGGAAATCACAATCTTACAACTATGAGAGGCTAAAACCTCCATAGCTAGGGTTGTGGGAATCATGGTGGATTAACAAGCTAGGGTTACATAAAAGTGAATCAAAACCAATGAAAAACAGTTGTATTATATTCTCTTCATGCATAAACATTTCTTAATGGTATGCAATGTTAGGACATGCCCAAATTCTTTACTTGCTTGAGCCTAGAGAGGTAGAGATTAGGAAAAGAGAATTACAACAAAGCCTTGATCTTGATGATCACTGTTTAACTTGAGTTGTGGTTGCAGGATAGTTAAATTTGGGACATATTGATAATGGTTAATTTGCAATCGCTCATGAAACCTGACCCGATGATTGAGTATAGTCATTCAATAGGGACGAACCAGTCGTTTGAATGAACCTAAGTTATCAATTTTACAAGTAAGCATTGGTGATGATCACGTACGTATACTCAAAGCAGTTATGAACCCATGGGGAACCCAAAACCCTAGTTATACTTCATTCTTGATTTCAACTAAAGTTTTAACTGTGTTTTTAATTATTGTTTTCTTTAGAACCCACTTATTTGGAGTAACTACCTAACAAGTTCACTTACCAGCTTTAGTCTAGCTTCCATATTCCTTGTGGGATCGACCCCAACCTCTAGTTAGGTTCTTTATTGACAATGTCCGCTTCATACTTTGGTAGGAGGTATGGTTATAGCGTTATCAAAAAGTGGCATCGTTACCGGGGAATACAACTAAGACTAGATTATTTGCTTGTTTTGGACTTTTTTGGTAGTTATTTCCTTAATTACGTTTTCTTTTTTTTTGATACCCACAAACTTTTTTCTGGTGAATGCCAAGCACTCGGAGTAGTGGAGATCCCCTGATTCCATTGAACCCAAAAATTGAACAAACACTGCACAGGATGGAGAACCAGGAAAAAAGAGATGCCCGCATAGCTGAAGAAGCTAGGCAAGCTGAGCTAGCTCGGCAAGCTGAACTTCAGGATGCGGAAGATGTCAGAGAAGAGGTAGTTAATGCTGGTTGACATGGGAGGTGAAATAGATGTTATAGACTTGCCCNATGAGGACCTAGACATTGATTAAGTTGGGTTGACTGGAGAAATTGTTCCACCACCACTGCCTGCTGGGGCCAAATTTGACATCACAAGCGCCATGATTCAATTGTTAAACATGAAAGGGGTGTTCAGTGGTCACGCAGCGGATGGCGCCAACCTGCACTTGATGAACTTCATAGGAATATGAAAGGCGCACAGGTTGCCCGGAGTTAGCCAATATGCCATTCAACTCATACTTTTCCCCTTCTCTCTATCAGGAGAAGCCACTTTAGGGTTATTGAAGTTGCCCAACGACTCCATAACTAACTAGAGGGAACTCAAGCAGGCCTTCTTGGAGAGATTATTTCCCCCCTCCAGAATGTTGCAGCTAAAGGATGAGATCTACAATATCTGACAACTCAAGACAGAGGCACTTCATGAAACCTGGCTAAGGTTGAAGAAGAAGTTGACAAAGTGCCCAAACCATAAAATCCTAGATGACAGTTTGTTGGAAAAATTTTACATGTCTTTAAATAATAGCACAAAAGCTGTTGCAGACACGGTGGCAGGAGGAGCATTGATGAGTCACACATGGGAGCAAGCTGCTACAACCCTTAATAGGGTGACTAAGAAAAATAGGGCATGGCATACAAGTGAGGCTGATGCAGTAGTCGGTGCAAAAGTTGTTGGTTTGACTGTAGACCAATGTAGGAAGGAAGAAGAAAGCGACCAAGACTTGGCTCACATGCGAACATCGTTGGATTTGCTTACAAATCACATCATGTGAGCAGGATCCAAAACGGTAAATGCAGTGGGGACCCAAGGAATAGAGCAGGGAGCTGATCACACTGATTCTAAGGAAGAGGCAAATTTCCTGGATAGCCAAGTTACAGGTTTTCGAGTCAACTCCCAAGAGTCTGGACAAGACAATTGGTGCCAACGTTCTGGAAACAAAGGTCGGAACCAATACAGAGACAACTACAACCGAAATGGGTACAGAGATAGGAGCCACGGTCATGAGAGCAATGGAGAATGGAGAAGAAATGATGGCTAACGCAATGACGGGGCTGGAGTTTATGTGCCTCCTAATGCACGAGAGGGGGAGGCTGGGCAATGAAAGTTAGAGAGCATGATAGCTGAGATGCTGAAGAAGGTGAGGTCCACTAATGAGCAATTGAAGGAGATCCATGGTGACATATCTAGTATGGGTCAAAGAGTGGAATATCATGCAACTGCCATCAAGCAAATTGCGCAGCAGCTTGGGAAACTTTCAGCATCACTAAACCCTAGACAAAAGGGCACACTGCCTAGAAACACCATCCAGAACCCAAAGAATGATGGCCATTGTATGGCAGTGATGACTAGGAGTGGTAAGACCACAGTTGACCCCCCTTTTCCAATTGTAGTTGAATGGAAGAAAGAGAGCACTATCGAGGAAAGTGATAAGAGCGTTGAGATAGAGAGTGTTGAGTCGCCAGAGGCCCCGATAGAGGAGAAAGAACCTTACATTGATCAAGGAGCAACTCAAGTGCACAGAGCTATCCCACAACCACCACGACTGTTCCCTCAAAGAATAAAGAAAAGGGCGGAAAATGGTAAGTTCCAGAAATTCCTTTCGATGCTTAAGCAACTATCTATGAACATACCATTGGTAGAGGCATTCGAACAAATGCCGGGATATGCTTAGTTTTTGAAGGACTTGGTGATGAAGAAGAGGTCTGTAAACTATGAGTCGGTAGACAATGTAGATCACTTTAGTTCCATAGATACAATGGTCCTGGCTCAAAATAAGGAAGACCCGGGTGCTTTCACTATACCGTGAACCATTGGCAATGTCAAGTTCGCAAGGGAACTTTGGGATTTTGGAGAAAGCATCAACCTAATGCCCTTGGCGGTATTCAAGAAAATGGGCTTTGGAGTCCCCACATCGACCACTATGTGGCTACTAATGGCCGACAAAACTGTGAAGAAGCCAGTGGGGATCCTATTTGATGTACTGGTCAAGATGGACAAATTCATATTCCCAGCAGACATAGTGATTTTGGATTACAAGGTTGATTATGATGTCCCCATCATTATGGGGCGACCATTCCTTGCGACTAGGAGGGCCTTAGTAGACTTGGAGGCTGGCCAGCTGAAATTCAGATTAAACAAAAGAAGAGGTCACTTTCAACATCTGCCAGACAATACAGAAACCCAAGGAATACAGTGTGATTTCATCACTAGAGGATGAATATGAGTCACTTGACAAATTTTGAGTAGTCAAGAGACTTGCGTCATGCCGCCGATGTTAAATCAGGAGTTTCTTGGGAGGAAAACCAAGCGACGGCTTGGTGAAGTGTGAGTAATCGGGCCACATGCGTTGTGTTGCGACATTAAATCAAGCGCTTCTTGGGAGGCAACCCAAGTTATTGAACTAATGTATGCTTAGTGTGCAGGGAAAAAAAACTGGAGGCAGAAAAACTGCTGAAAAAGTAGTTTCTACGGCTCTTAGTATGACTCGTGATAGCATCCTACGAGCCATAGCAAGAGGCATGGTGAGGTTTAGAGATGTAATTCAAAAGTAACAACCTACGAGTCATCATACGAACCGTACCCACCTGGTATGAGTCGTAGGATGTACTCGTAGGTCCCCACGTAAGTTTTCAAAACTCTGACTTATGGGTCCAAGGGACGAGTCGTACGTCCTTCCTATGACTCGTGGTACGAGTCGTGACGGGTCAAAAGTTTAAAAAATTACCCACTCGTCCTAGGTTTTCACATCTTTTTCCTATTTTAAACCAAAAAATCTCACACGACCCTTCTTCCCATGCAAACAAGACATAACTACGAACCCTACCTACGAATTGCTCACACCTGTAACTAAAGATCAAGGAATCTACGAGAATTGTTTTGCTCAAATTAAGTGTGTCTCAACCAACATTTGTGATTACCAGTCGAAGAAAGAAGCAACAAGTAAGTAATGCATTGAATATCTAAAATTTTAACTTGCTTCAAGTTATCACTATCAAAACCACTGTGAGTAGTGGTCTTTGCTCAAAAAATCTCAAAAATATTATGATCAGGGACATTATCGAACCATGAACTACTGGGAAAGCATTATATTTTTGTTGGGTTAAAATTTTGAATTGACGCCTTTCAAAGATGAGTCATGGATAATGATTAAAAAGAGGAGGGATGAGTAGTGGTTAATTGGTTGAATGATATGCCTAGACCTGGGGAAATCTAAGTACCCAAAATTGTGAAAAAAAGAATTCCTACAAACTGAACAAAAATTGAATAAGCCAAGAAAGTGGTATGAAGCACAGTATGGTTCGTAGTTTTTCACTATGAGTCGTACTGAGCATTCGTACCCAAGAACTGAATAGGGCTAAGCCAGATAAGGTAGAAAAGTCCTTCCTACGACTCGTGGAATCGACCTACGGGTCATACCTTGAGTCGTGAAAAAATACAGAGGAAATGGTATTGTTGGGGCTTCATCAGAAGACTCAAGGTACGGGTCATACCTTCGTGGTACAAATCATACCTATGAGACGTAACATGCATACAGAGTTTCGTGGCCTTCATATGAGTCGTACCTTCAGGGTACGATCTGCATTGTCGACCCATGTTAAGAATCTAAAAGTGTTCTCTTGTTCTTTTTTCTCAAATATGGAATTCTAACTTTCTTCTCTACAGGAACAATGACAATGAAGAGAAAAGCATCCAAAGCAATAGCCCAGAGAGAATTAATTGATGAAACATCCTAGTGCGAGGCTGGGCAAGAAGGAAACTCCCCTAGTGGTTCGGTTGAGGATTACCGGGTAGATACTTAAGAAACTGATGGAACCAGAACCACTAGGGAAAAAGCAAGAGCACAAGCCGAAGCAGTCAATACCACATCTGTCCAAGCTCCCCAGTTTGAGGAGGGAGCTAGAGGAGGTAATCAGGAGTCGGGAAACGACTCAAATGCAGAAGAACCGTCTGAGGAGACCCAAATGCTGCACAAGTACAGAATCCATCCATTGAGAACCGCACAGTCTGGTGGAGAGTGCCGGGAGCTAGAGAAATCTATGAGCAAGGAATTTCTCTCACCACCAAGAACAAGCCAAGGCGGAACATCCAGGAAAAACCGCTGATCCTCACAAGCTCCCTGAATGAAGTTGATGAGATAAAGTGGATATTCAACTTCTATATGTTCGAGTGGATGGCCAAGACTCCAACTCAGTATACAACAGAATTAGTCTGGGGGTTCTACGCCAACTATTTGGACATTATGGAGCAAAAGGCAAAGGAGGGGCAAAATATAAAAGACTAGCCCCGACTAGAGAATGTGATGGTTCGAGGACAAGTTGTAGACATATTAGAGTAGACCATCTCTCGGTTCTCTTCGGACCACAGTTCGTGCCTACATGGATGATGCCTGAGTATGACTACCGGGTGGAGGAAATGAAGAAAATCAGGAATTTAGGCTTGCAGGAAAGGAAGAGGCAGCTGCAATGGTTGGTAGGTGTGATTGCTGAAAATAAGGACAAAGATGAATGGATTACTAGTGGAAAGAAGGTAACAAAGAACTCGCTCAACTTCATAGAAAACACCTGCTGGACACTAGTACGCCACCAGTTAGGACCCACGGTCAACGACAACAGATTGAGTGTTGATAAAGCAGCTTTGGTGGCATACCTCATGTCCCATTATCCTATCAACATCCCGAGGATCATCGCAGAGGAGATACGAGACCGGTAGGTGGGAGTGAGCACTACCATCCCATTCCCAAGTCTTGAATTCAAGCTATAAACAGAGGTAGGGGTGCCAATACAATGGGCTAAGGAGCGGCTAATCGGAGGTCAGAGGATTGCAGACATTAGGCCTTATCTAGGATGAGATGAACCTAGTAAGCTGAGCCGGAATACCCACCGCAATTCCATCATCCCAGCCAGCAAGGGACGCATAGGTGAATGTCCCTACCTTACAGGAGAAGAGAGAGACACCGGCTACAAATGTAAGTCATTCATAGTCAGCTCCCAACACTTCAGTTGCACCACAGCCCAGCTTGCAGACTCAGACTCCAGCAGGGCATAGTTTGGTGTCTCATGACTTCCTCTAGAAATTGGGGTTGACAATGGTTGGACGAAAAAATTCAAGCTATGATGGATAATGTAAAGCCATGGGTCAAGGCAGAGATAGATACAACAACTTAGGCTCTACATGCTCGCTTGGATGGATTTGAGAGACAATTCAATGTGCAGATGGCGGAGTGGACAGACACCAGCAGTCTCTATGAGGAGTTGGGGGCTCTTTGAAGCCAGGTAGCCGAGTTGTCATCAAGAGAACCGACAGTCATAGCAGCCCCCACTTTTCCAAACCTAGATGCAAAGCTCGATGAGGAGACTAACTTGGAGGCTTATTCAGAGCCGACGGTAGATGTGCAGATAAGGGAAAGAAAAAAGTTGTTGAGGATGTTGCAGAGGAGAGTCTGAGGAAGAAGAGGAAGAAGGAAAGGAAAGAACGCAAGCGGGCCAAAGAAGAGAGCCTGTAGAATCATGACGCACATATGTTAGAGCTGCAGGACCGAGCTAGAGGAGCGGGTAGCTCCATCATGACTCAGCCCGATATTGCTAGTGGTCGTGACCCTTTGAGTGAGCCACCTTCAACCCACATTGACACTGAGGCCATAGAAGCGGCCAAAACTACTGAGGGGGTAACCACTCCCCCTGTTTATACTTTATTGAGTGTGTCGGCCACCAGTAGCGCCACAATTATAGTAGAGGTACCTCCTTCGCAGGATTACGGGAGTGCCTAGAGCACCATAGATATGTTCCCTTCCCTATGATCTTATAGTTCATTCTTCGGGGCCGAAGGTTAATTTTCAAAAAGGGGAGGGTGTGTACTTGTGATTTTTGGGATTTTTGATTCGTTTGAGGGTTTTTCTTGCTGTGTTTCTTTACCCTCGGACAGACTATGTAGTAGAATCAATATGTTTAGGATTTCATTTCTTATTTTGTGGTTTTTGTTTAATTAGGAAATAACTTAGGATTACTCAGCCAATGATAATGCACTAGTTTTGATATTTGAAAAAAATTGACCCAGCTTAAAATTTTTTGATGCATTAGCTATGTATTTGTGACTGCATGCATGGTTTCTGTGGATCTTTTGACTTCATTTAGTTTATTAGAATGAGGGGTCTTGTAAAGCCATGTATAAACCAGACAGGTGAGGTGAATATAAGTCATGTACCATGAGTGAGTGAGGTGTAGTACTTAGTTTAGTATTGTGTTAAAGATCTAGAACTTGCCTTGTTGGTCTTTGCATAGGCTACGAATGGTTGGTTAGGATATGATCATAGACCTTTTTGTTTAAGCTTTCTTTTCTCCTAAATAACCCTACCAAAATCATATGATTCCCTTGATCCCAATTTTGAGCCTTTAATAGACCACTTTTTTTTGATTCACCGATTAACCGTACCCATTTATTTATAATGAACCTTTTTTGTCCCTGGTCCTTCCTTGGATATTGTGAACCTCAACATAGGAAAAATCCCTAAGTTGAGGGTGGCTAGAGTAAGGGTGCATAAATGTTGGGAACGAGAAAAAGGGAGAGAAAAGAGAAAAGGTTAAAAATGAGGTGTGGTGTAAGAAAAAAAGAAAATAATAAAGAGATGAAAAAAAGTTGAAAATCTTGAAAAAGAAGATTCAAAAAAATGTTGGAAAAAATTGAGAATACACCACACTCATGCAAATGTACATAAAAGAGGTGAACAGGGTAAGAAAAGGAATGAGAAGCATAAAGGGTGAAATAGGTGAATGGTGTAGCCAATCTCTGTAGTGACAAGGAAGGGATAATCACTTATAAAATCTTTAATATTTATCATTTCCAGCCCTAAAGCCTACATTACAAGCCACAACAAGTCCTATAGTGATCCTAATCCGACCATTTAATAAACTAAAGAAGAGAAAAAGAAGTCGTGGGAAGATTCAAAGGATTTGCACAAGAGGCTGACTCCTGCTATGGATAGACAGTACGAGTTGTGGCAGGAAGGTACGAGCGTACCAAAGCACTCATGATGAACTTCAGAAAAATTTCAAAGTCTCAGAGTCAAGCCACGGAAGCTCAGTACGACTCGTAGGAAGCATGTATGAGTCACACCAAGGTCTAAAATTTAACCAAATTTTAGCCAGCCCATGACATACGGGAAGCAGGTACGACCAATACCTACATGCTACGGGTCGTAGGGAAAGTCGTGATGCAGGTGGATTCAGTTATTGAAATACACACTGTTAACCTAGGAAAAAGATTTTTACTCTGTATAAATACATTTTATGTTTTATTTTCAAGCGAGAGAGGAGATTAGGAGTGATTAGAATTGATTAGATACGAAGTTAAGGAGACATAGACGTGAGAATTGAGTTGTTCAACTTGTGATCAACCTTTTCTTGGTTTTCTTTTTATCTTCATATTGTCTTGAGGATTTTGCTAATTGATACAAAGAAGTTTTTCTCTCATCCATAATTGTAAGTATTGATTTATGTATTTAAATATGAATGCAAACCACAATCATGCAATTATGAGAGGCTAAAACCTCCATAGCTAGGGTTGTGGGGACCATGGTGGATTAACAAGCTAGGGTTATATAAAAGTGATTCAAAACCAATGAAAAACACTTTAATTGTATTCTCTTCATGCTTAAACATTTCTTAACAGTGTACAACGTTAGGACATGCCCGAATTCTTTACTTGCTTGGGCCTAGAGAGGTAGAGATTAGGAAAAGAGAATTACAACAAAGCCTTAATCTTGATGATCATTATATTAACTTGAGCTGTGGTCGCAGGATAGCTAAATTTGGGACATACTGATAACGGTTAACTTGCAATCGCTCATGAGACCTGACCCAGTGATTAAGTATAGTAATTCAATAGGGAAGAACTAGTCGTTTCAATGAACCTAAGTTATCAGTTTTACAAGTAAGCATTGGTGATGATCACGTACGTATACTCAAAGCAGTTATGAACCCATGGGGAACCCAAAACCCTAGTTATACTTTATTCTTGATTTCAACTAAAGTTTTAACTGTATTTTTAATTATTTTTTCTTTAGAATCCCCTTATTTGGAGTAACTACCTAACAAGTTCATTTACCAGGTCTAGTCTAGCTCTTCCATATTTACTGTGGGATCGACCCCAACCTCTAGTTGGGTTCTTTATTGATAACGTCAACTTCATACTTCAGTAGGAGGTATGGTTTGAGGGTTATCAAGACCTCAAAGTCATCCTCACAATGTAGGATCACGAAATCCATTGGGAATATGAATTTTTCAACATTGAGCACATCAAAGAGGATCCCCACAGGCTTCTTTACAGTACAGTCGGCCATCAATAGCCGCATAGTAGTCGGTGTGGGGGCTCCAAAGCCCAGCTACTTGAACACAACTAACGACATCAAATTGATGCTTTCTCCCAAGTCGTAGAGTTCCTTTGCGAACTCAACGTCACCAATAGTACATTGAATGGTGAAGGCACCTGGATCCTCTTTTTTCTGGGGTAGGACCCGTAAGGGTATGACACTAAAATGATGCAAGTTTCCCACTGGCTCATAACTCACGGACCTATTCTTGGTAACAAGGTCCTTCATAAATTTGGCGTATCCAGGCATCCGCTCCAATGCCTCAACCAATGATTTGTTTATAGATAATTATTTAAGCATAGAAAGAAATTTCTAAAATTTACCATCTTCTGCTTTCTTCTTCATTCTTTGAGGGAACAATATCGGTGGTCGTGGGATAGCTTTATAGATCTGTGTGGCCCCTTGTTTCTTACCCTTTTCAACTTCCGACTCCTTCTCACCAACTGGAGTAAACTCAGCCTCTTTCTTAAGCTCTTACTCAACAACCTCATCATCATCATCAATCACGATCTCTTTCTTTCTTTGCATTTCAACTACAACCAGTAGAGGGGGATCAATTGTGGTCTTTCCACTCCTAGTCATCACAACCATATAGTGAATATCATTCTTTGGATTTTGGACTGTGTTCCTAGGTAGTGCTCCCTTTTGCCTGGGGCTTAGGGATGTTGACAATTGATCCAATAGTTGCTCTATTTGCTTGATGGTTGTGGTAAGCGACTCAACATTTTGGCCCATGCCATATATTTCTCCAGGAATTTCTTTCAGCTGCTCCTCAGTAGATCTCACCTTCTTCAGCATCTCAGCCATCATTCTCTCCAACTTTGACTGTCCAGCTTCTCCCTCATGTGTATTAGGAGGCAAATACAATCCTGTTCGGTCATTGCAGTAACAATCATTCCTTCTCCATTCTCCCTCTCGCTTATGACCTCGACTCCTATCTTTGTACCCATTATAGTTGTAGTTGTCCTGATATTTGTTCTGACCTTTATTTTCGGAGCCTTAGTGCCAAGTGTCTTGTCTAGACCCTTGGGTGTTGGCCTAAAAAGCCTACCACCTGATTGTCCAACAAATTTGCCTCCTCTTTGGAATCTGAATGCTCTGTCCCCGGTTCCTGTCCATGAGATCCCACTGCATTTTGCTTTCTGGTCCTAGTGCCCATGATATTCTTTATGAGCAGGTCTAATGATCTACGCCTGTGGGCCAATTCCTAATCACGCTCTAATGTGCCGTGATTTTACGACACATTCGACACTTAAAACCAAGAAACTATGCACATTTCGGGTATGCTTTTATAGGTGTGATGTGTTTTGTGTTTAATGTTGCAGGAAAACAGGTTCAGAAGTGAACTGGGAAAATTAATGCATAAAACAATTGAACAAGTGGCTACCAAGCACTTAACGAGTCGTTGGCACGTAGCACGAATAGTTGTTGATGTTGTAGGCAAAGGTTGAGTTTTGAAGATGCAGAAACAGTGTACCTGACGGGTTGAGGGAATGACTCGTTACATCTGGTAACAAGCCGTGAAGACTGGGATAGGAATTAGTGAAGAAGTAGCCAGTGAAGTTGACAGACAATGTAACGAGTCGTTGTCTAATCAAACGACTCATTGGGATACCACTGGAGCCGATCTTAGGGTGCACTGGTAATCTGAGGAGGTTGGACCACGAGAAGCCTAATGACTCGTTCCCAGGCACAACGAGTCGTTAGGTGACCCCTTTTCATAACTGGGTTGGATTCTGTGGACGGATGATTTTGGCAATGCACGACTCATCAAAGATCCTAACGAATCGTTACCAAGCCAGTGATCACTGACGACCTGGTTTCCAATTTTAGTTAGGAAAAGTTTTTATTGAAACTATAAATACATTGTTTAGGTTTATTTTTTACGTACAGTTTATTATTACTATTTTTCACGTAGGATTTTGGTGTTGTACGATTGTTCTTGGGTCAAGAAACAAGGTTTACAATTTTGTTCTTGAATTTGAGATCAAAAGAAACATTGGAATTTATTCATCTAGTTTGGAGTTTTATTCAATTTAGTTGGTTTTCTTCTACAATAATTTGTAAGTTGCAATTGTGATTTATTCAATATTTTGTGATTGTGATCATACAAGCATGAGTAGCTAAACCCATAACTAGGGTTGTGGGAACCAATATGAATTAACATACATAGGTGAAACACTTAGTGATTCTTGAACGGGGTTTAATGCATGTATTATTTTTTCCTTCGCTTTAATTGATGCTTGATGGAGGCAAATGTTAGGACTTTCCTTATTCTTACTTACCAGACCAAGGGGGTAGTGAATAGGATAAAGGGTTTTACAATGAGATTTGAGGCTATCAACCCTCGTCTAATAGCTTGAACTTATCTGGGGATAGATAATCCGATATTAAGGGTAAGGGTTAATTAAGCATACACCTGTATACGGACCAAGTTGCGTGGTGATAATCATCTAGATTGGGGACCAACCATTTAGGTGAAGATAACTTACCGATATTGAATGTTAAACACCAGAATAGATCACTAGTGTAAAAGTCTTATGGTTATGAAGTCTTGGGGAAAAAAATCCTAGTCAAGTCATTAATTAAATACAAATAGAATTTGACTTAAGCATTTAGTAGTCTCTACTCATATTTAGTAGTTTATTTCTCCCCCCTTTTGGAAATAAGTAATCCGATAGGAACAGCTATTCGCATTAACTTAAGTTCTTTCCATATTCCCTGTGGGATCGACCCCAATCTCTAGTTGGGTTCTATATTTGACATCAATTGGTTTATATCTCAATTGTCTGGTGTAATTTGGGCGACATCAAATTTTGGTGTCGTTGCTAGGGATTATAGCTAAGGTTTTTGTTAATTGTGTTTGCTTTACTATTGGTTCTTATTTTCCTTTTTTATTTTTCTTTTGTTGTTTGTGTTTGCTTAATAGGTCTTAGGTTTGTGCATGCCCGATTCTAGGAGCCAAGGAAATCCCCTGGTTCCAATTGATCACGAACTTGAGCAGACGTTAAGAAACCTGAGAAGAATGACCAACATCCAAGAGCAGGAAACCATGGACCAAGACATAGCGAGAATGTTGGCTGAGGAGCAAGATCGGGATAGAGATCCTGAGTTAGCTAGAGTTGCTGAAGAGCAATGTCTAGCTGCAGAAGCAGAGCGAGCTAGACTACACAAAGGTACAGAACCCTAGAGACATCGGTATTTTGATGAGTAGGATCATGCTGATATTGATGAAGTCGGTGCCACTGGAGCTATAGTCCCTCCCCCTTTGCCTGTTGGGGAAAAGTTTGATATTACCAGTGCAATGATCCAACTGCTCAACAAGAAGGAATATATTTTTGGGTCATACATCTGATGATGCCCACGCTCACTTCACAAATTTTGTGGGTATATGTAAGGCATAAAAACAACCGGGAGTGAGCCAGGACACAATCAGACTGAGGTTATTTCCCTTATCACTAGGGAGTGAGGCAACAATGTTGTTGGCTAAGCTACCGAATGATTCCATCACTACTTGGGAGGAACTTAAGAGAGATTTTCTTGAAAGGTAATTCCCACCTTCCAAAGCATTGCAGTTGAAACATGAAATATATAACTTTAGATAACTAAATTCAGAGGGACTTCACGAGACCTGGCTGCATTTCAACAAGAAGCTCAAAAGGGTGCCAAATCACAGGATTCCAGATGATACATTGTTGGAGATCTTCTATAGGTCTCCGAATGATAATACCAAGGTAGTGGCCGATACCATCTCTGGCGGAACCTTTATGAGCCACACTTATGTAGAGGCAGCTGATCTACTTGACAAGATCACCAAAACCAACCGAGCTTGGCACACTAGAGAGTCGGAGAGTCCGGATGGTTCGTAGGCGGTTGGTATGTCTGCAGAACAGAGAAGAAAAGATGAAGAGCGTGATCAAGATATTGCTGAGATTAAAATAACTATGGGGTTGCTTGTTAAGAATCTAATGGGAGCTGGAGCGGAGAAAGTAATTGTTGTGGGTTCTCAGGGCAAGGCCCCGAGAAATGATGGATGTGAATCTGAGTCTGAAGAGAAAGTTAACTATCTGAATGATCAGAGGGTGGGTTTTTGGACCAACTCCCAAGGGTCAAATTAGGACTCTTAGCGTCAAGGTCAAGGGAACTAAGGTCGGAACTTTTACAAAGACAATAATTACAATCAAGGCTAGTATAGAGATAATGGAAACTGGAAGAAGTGTGATGAGTACAAGAATGATAGAAGTTGTCTGTATGTTCCTCCAAGAAATCATGAGCTAGAGTCTAGTGGTTCAAGGGTTGAAGACATGTTGTCTAAAGTATTTAAGAAGATGGAGACTACATATAGCCATTTTAAGGAGCTCCGCGCTGATAGTTTTGGTATGAATCAAAAGGTGGAATCACACGCCATAGCAATTAAGCAGATTGAGCAGCAGCTGAGTCAGATGTCTGTTGCAATGAACCAGAGGCAAAAGGGCGCACTTCCCAGCAACATAGTGCAGAATCCTAAAAATGAAAGTCACTACATAGCGGTCACTACTAGGAGTGGGAAGGCGACCGTTGATCCTCTAAGGCCGATTGTGATTGATGACACAGAAGAGCCCGTATTGATTAATGAAGACAGGATAGCAGATTTTGAGGATCCAACTTTTGTTGGAGATACTATGGTGATGATCACTCCTAGTAATGCAAAGGAGCATGGATCTGAAAATGAGAAGGAGAAAGAGGTTCAGCAAAAGTTCAGATGGATCCCTAGACCTCCTCCTCTTTTTCCACGGCGGTTGAAGAAAAAGGTCGAAGATGGGAAGTATCACAAGTTCATTTCCATGTTGAAGCAATTGTCAGCGAACATCCCATTAGTTGAGGCACTTGAGCAGATGCCAGCTATGCCAAATTCATGAAGGGCCTTGGCACTAGAAAGAGGACTGTGAGTTTCGAACCTGCTGACAACTTGCACCATTGTTGTGCAATAGCATCTCGTTCTCTTGTTCAAAAGAAGGAAGATCCTGGAGCATTCACTATACCATGCACTATTGGAGCCTTTAATTTTGCTAAGGCATTATGTGATCTTGGTGCTAGTATTGATTTGATGCCATTAGCAGTTTTCAGATAGTTGGGCTTGGGAGCCCCCAAATCGACTACAATGCGGCTTTTGATAGAAGATCGTACGATGAAGAATTCGGTGGGGATACTATATGATGTACTAGTGAAGGTGGAGTCCTTTATATTTATGGATGATTTCATCATCCAAAACTGTGAAATCGATTTTGAGGTCTCCATTATCTTGGGGCAACCATTTCTCTCCACCGGACGTGTTTTTGTAGATATGGAGACTGGACAGCTCAAATTTCAGTTGAACAATGAGGAAGTGACATTTAATGTGTGCAGATCCATGAAGCAACCAAATGATATGAGGATGGTCTCAGTAATTGATGTTGCAGAACCTGAGTTCCCAATTTTTCCCATGGAGGAGTTATTGATTCTTGATGACCTAGAAGTCGTTTTGATGGATATTAGTGCTGAGGAGATTCATGGGGGTGAGCAGATTGTAAATTCACTTACTCGCATGGGGTCATACACTTATGCTCCAAAGAAGATCAATCTTGATTTGAAGAATCGGGTGACCGCACCTGCCAAGCCATCTATTGAGGAGCCTCCGGTATTGGAGCTCAAAGCACATCCGCCTTATTTACAATATGTATTTTTCGAAGCCGATAACACTTTACTGGCCATTGTTGCAGCTGACTTGGAGGAATGGCAAGTGGATGCTTTGGTGTCCATCTTGAAAAGATACAAAAAAGCCATTGGGTGGACCATTGTAGATATTATTGGAATCCCAACCGATATTTGCACTCACAAGATCAAGCTAGAGCCAGATTGTATTCCGAGTATTGAACATCAACGTAGGTTGAATCCACCTATGCAAGAGGTGGTCAAGAAGGAAATCATAAAGTGGTTAGATGCAAGTGTGGTTTATCCTATTGCAGACAGCAAATGGGTTAGCCTAGTCCAGTGTGTACCAGAAAAGGGAGGAACCACTGTGGTCGCAAATGCTAACAATGAGCTCATTCCTCTAAGAACAGTTACCAGTTGGAGAGTATGCATGGACTACAGAAAGATGAACCGTTGGATGCAAAAAGATCACTTTCTAATTCCATTCATAGACCAGATGTTTGAAAAACTTACAGGCAGAGGATGATATTGTTTCCTTGATGGTTATTCGGGGTACAATAAGATTTTTATAGCCCCTGAAGACCAAGAGAAGACCACGTTCACTTGTCCATATGGTACATTTTCTTTTAAGAGGATGTAATTTGGGTTATATAATATAGCCGCCACTTTTTAGTGTTGCATGATGTCCATAATTTCTTACATGGTGGAAGACATCATTGAAGTCTTTATGGATGATTTTTCAATCGCGGGTGATTCATTCGAGGAGTTTTTGGCTCATTTGAGCAACGCGCTTCATAGATGTGAAGAGACAAACTTGGTGCTTAACTGGGAAAAGTGTCATTTCATGGTCAAGGAAGGTATAGTGCTAGGCCACAAGATTTATGATAAGGGTATTGAGGTAGACCGGGCTAAGATTCAGGTAATTGCTAGTCTTCCACCTCCAATTTCTTTGAAAGGTGTTCGAAGCTTTTTCGGTCATGCAGGTTTCTATAGAAGATTCATCAAGGACTCCTCCAAAATTGCACATCCATTGTGTAAACTACTCTAGAAGGAGGTGACATTTGTTTTTGATGCGGCATGTCTGAAGGCATTTGAATGTCATAAAGAGAGATTGACCGTTGTCCCTATTATAGTGGCACCTGACTGGTCTTTGCCTTTTGAGGTCATGTGTGATGCTACCGGTGTGGCCCTAGGAGCTTTGTTGGGTCAAAGGCATGAAAATATTTTTCATCCAATTTATTATGCTAGCAAGGCTCTAAATGTAGCTTAGAAAAAATATACCGTGACAGAATAGGAGCTCTTGGCTGTAGTTTTTTGCATTTGAGAAGTTTCGGGCATACTTGCTTGGTACTAAGATGATAGTCCATACAAACCATGCAGCTTTGAGATATCTGATGGCAAAGAAGGATGCCAAGCCACAGTTGATTCAATGGGTTGTGCTGCTACAAGAGTTCAAGTTTGATGTAAAAGACCGGAAAGGGACGAAAAATCAGGTTGTGGATCACTTATCCAAATTGGAACCTGATGCAACACTTAGAGATGAGCATGACATAGATGATGCATTCCCAGACGAGCAGGTTCTAGCGGCATCACAAGATCTCATCCCATGGTTAGCATACTTTGCTAATTATCTGGTGAGTGATGTTGTACCGGAGCACTTATCATTTCACCAGATGAAGAAGTTTATGTCTGATGTGAAGAAATTCTTTTGGGATGAGCCCTACTTATTTCACATATGTGCTGATGGGTTTATTTGGAGATGTGTGCCCGAGGTGGAGATGCTGAGTATATTGGAGGCGGTACCACTTATCCCCTGTTGGAGGCCACCATAGGGGGATTGGCACAGCCCACAAAATTCTGCCATGTGGGTCGGCCAACAATTCACCACGATGCAAATAATTTCGCAAAGGCACGTGATGCATGTCAAAGGCAAGGAGGCATATCACGGAGGCATGAGCTTCCTCTTACTCCCATCCTAGTAATTGAGCTATTTGATGTATGGGGCATTGATTTCATGGGCCCATTTGTGAGCTCAAACGGGATAAAGTACATACTTGTTGCTGTTGACTATGTTTCAAAATGGGTGGAAGCAGTTGCACTTCCAAACAATGAAGGGAAGAGTGTCACAACATTTTTGAAGCGGAATATATTTGCTAGATTCGGGACTCCAAGATCCATCATTAGTGATGGGGTTCACACTTTTGTAACTGGTTGTTTTGCTCTTTATTGGAAAAATATGGGGTCAAACACAGGGTGGCTACACCCTATCATCCGTAGTCTAGTGGGCAGGTTGAAGTCACAAACTGGGAAATAAAGACTATCTTGGCGAAGATTGTGAATGCAAACCGGACAGATTGGGCAATAAAGCTAGATGATGCTTTATAGGCTTATCGGACCACATTCAAGACTCCTATAGGTATGTCTCCGTATCAGCTTGTTTATGGTAAAGCATCTCATCTTCCGATCGAACTTGAGCACAAAGCAATGTGGGCGCTCAAGAAGCTGAATTTAAACTAGAATGAAGCTGCAAACTTGATGCTTGATCAGTTAAATGAGCTTGATGAATTTAGATTGAAAGCCTATGAGAGTTCTGAAATTTACAAATTAAGGATGAAAAGTCAGCATGAGTGAAATATTGAGAAAAGAGAATTCAGTCCGGGTGATATGGTGTTACTATTTAACTCTAGACTTCGTTTGTTTCCTGGTAAGTTGAAGTCTAAGTGGCTGGGACCTTTTCGAGTGATCCAAGTATTCTCCCATGGGGAAATCGAACTAGAAAACCATGAAGGAAAGAGGTTAAAGGTGAATGGTCAACTGGTGAAAGCTTACTTGGGAAGAAGTGAAGAACTCAAACTGGTAGACCTTTAGACCTTGAGTGAAGTCTGAGTAACTTGGGGAATTATGTCGTGCCGCAACATTAAATCAGGCGTTGCATGGGAGGCAACCCATGGAGGTGTTTTGGTGAAGTCTGAATAGCCAAAACACCCATGTCGTGTCGCGACGTTAAATCAAGCGCTTCTTGGGAGGCAACCCAAGTTGTAAATGTAAGAAAAATATAGTGTTCACGTTTTTAATGGGTGTAGGTGATTATGATGGAAAATTTGAAGTTGGAACCAAAATCTGGAACTTCAGTTCTGGTGCAAAATGTAATAGAACGAGTCTTCATTTGAACCGACGACTTGTTCAGTCCAATCATGAAGAAAATCACAAAAAACAGGGGAGCAACGATTGACTTAACGATTCGTCTCTTCTGGAAACGAATCATGAGGTCCTCTGTCATGTACACTGGATCAAAGGTAGAATCACATTGAAAAAGGTGATAACGAATCACTCAACGAATCATTGGGTGACCAAACGATTCGTTACGTGACCCATCATGAAGCTACAATAGTCCAAGGACCACGACTCAGGCCACGACTCGTTGGGTGACACTACGAGTTGTTGCTTGACTCGTTAGGTCCCAGGTAAGTTTGTTGAACTCCGGTCACATCAAAAAGGGAAAAACAATTCGTTTAATCACTTAACGAATCGTTACTCTGGTCGACTATAAGTTTTAATGAACATTTCCGACCCGACCTAGGCTGGAATTAGGGAAAATCTAATGTGAACTATACAAAACACGATTCCCTTACATTTTAAACTCTCACATAAGTTTTAACCCAGCACTAGTAAAACATCAACATAATTCCATCTTCTTCATCTCTCAACCGCATCGAAACAAACTCATCGAAAAATCCTTGAATTGCACTCCAAACATTCGCATGCATACACGATTGTACTCCCATCTCTGCTAAAATATCTTGTGAGTATATTTTTCTCAGTTAATTATGAGTATATTTTTCTCAATTAATTTTGCGTATCTCTTGCATTTAGATAAGATTTTTTTTGGACTCATTCTTTGATTGACCTTGAAATTGTTGGATTAATATGGTACTTGTTCGGCTTGTTATTTCAATTTGATAGAAAACCTAGGTAGCCGGTGATATCGAAGAATTGATTGAACTGGAATTTAGGGACTTGTTAACTGAGTTGTTGTGTGAATTTGTGGAGTTGCACAATAGGAAGTGGACGACGATGAATGTGTAGGTAAAAAGAAATTCTTGAGTAGAGCTACATCATGAGTCGTTAGATCACCAAATGACTCGTTGTGTAGCTCGTCCTGAGTGGTAAATTCAATCAAGAAGATAGTGGACCTAACGACTGACCTAATGACTCGTTGCCTTTAGTAACGACTCATTGGGACCAGTGGTCAAGTAAACTAGCCCAACATGAAGAGGGATGGTTTGAGACAACGAAGGACTTTAGGAGTCTTTGCCAGTGGCAATGACTCATTTAATCACTCGTTAGGTCTACTGAGCAGTAGTTTTAAAATGTTTTTGTGTCATCTCATCTCATATACTAACAATGTTTAAATAGGTAAAATGGCTCCAAGAGGTACACAAAGGAAAGGTCAGGCAAAGAAACAAGTACCTGAGCGCAGTCAACCTTCATACCGTAGACTTTGTGATGAGCCATCCTCCTCCGAAGAATCAAGTAGCTCGGAGGAAGAATATTGTGTATCAGACGAGTAGTTAATGAGGAGATCAACCAGGGCTAGGGCTCAACAAACTTCAAATCCAACATCCCTGGTCAATGCTCCTACTCCACTAGCGAGGGATCCACCTAGCCGCACTGATGATAATGCTAGGGCTACAGCTGCACTTGCTCCCAAGGCCCCCACAGCTGGGCAAAACACAAAGATGGCTGATGAGTCACATGCTCAGTGAGGGGACTCCGATTATGAATTGACAGAGACCTCGAACACATAAAACGATCAACCAAGGAAGGTGCGGAGATGGTGTGTTCATGGTATGAGGGCCATATACAAAAGAGATATTTCTCCTAATGATAAAGGAAACCCAAAGAGGAGCATATACGAGGAGCCGAGGCTAGTCACTACAAGGCTGAAAGACCTTCCAGAGCTGCAAGCTATACTTGACAAGTACAGGTTCGGGTGGTTGACCGAGCCATCAGAAAGTTACAGCCCATGCCTAGTCAGAGAATTTTATGCAGCCTACGCAGCTACACTACAGCGTTTGGCATTAGGGGTCCAAGACTTGAAGAAGAGGCCTGCCTTAACTCGGGTGTTGGTTTGAAAGACTACGGTGGATATATTTGAGAGGACGATCTCCAGGCTATTGTGTGGGCCAGATTATTGATCTCTGGCAAAATAACATGCCTGAGTGACGCTTTATAACTTAAATTAGTTGTGTTTATCTAAGTTATTTTATACAATTTCATGTAACTTTATATAAATCTGAAGCTATGTACTAACCAACATGATTAGTCCTTGTTTTGTAGGCTTCAATGATTTTGAGAAACTAATTTATAAGTTGGTGAAGGAAAGGAATGGAGTGGGAAGCAACGAGCGAGAGTTGGCAAGGAGTAGGCCATGGCAAGGCTAGCCGCGCTAGGCAGCGTGCCACGCTGTGCATGTGCCGCGCCCAGCGTCATGCCATGCCTATGCCAGGCAAGCGAGTAGATGCGGCAGGTAGGCAGTGCACCAGCGCGCCAGCAACGTGCCACGGCACGCCATCACCGCACCAGAGGAGTGCCATTGCGCTGCCCAAGCAGCGTGACACGCTGCCAACGCGGCAAGGTGCTACCGAGGGTCAATTTTTGGGTGATTTCCAGAGAGCCTTCGCGTTACCTCTGTGTCACGGAGGCAGTGCTACGCGATACACTCCGTGGCATGGAGCCTTTCCATGACGGGCTGAATTATGCACGTTTTCCATTTACTATAAATAGGTCCCTTAGCTCCTAATTCCATTTTGTCACGATTTTATTCTGGAAAACTACCTAGGAGTGAAGGGAGA
>JACEIK010000311.1:10624-20675 GCA_018107945.1 Datura stramonium | reverse complement strand
TTAGAGGAATGGGTCCAGTCCCTGTGGGTTCGACATTCCGGTTCTTAAAAAGAGCCACTATATTACTTGCACGACCCGTACACTTGCGGGTTCATCAACTATACTCAATCACTGGGTTAGGTCTCACGAGTGATTTTAATTTAATCATTATCAATTTATTCCAAATTAACTATCTTGTGACCGCAAATCAAGTTATACAATGATCATAAAAATCAAGGCTTTATTGTAATTCTTTTTTCCTAATCCCTACTTCTCTAGGTTCAAGCAAATAAAGAATTCGGGCAATTCCTAACGTTGCAAACCATTAATAAACATTAAAGATGAAGAGAATACAATACAAGCGTTTAGAATTGGTTTTGAATCACTTTGTGTAACCCTAGTTTCTTAATCCGCCATGGTTCCCACAACTCTAGTTGCGGAGGTTTTAGCCTCTCGTGATTGTAAGATTATGATTAGTATTCATAGACAAACATATACTTAAATATTTACAACGATGAATGAAAGAAACCTTCTTTGAATATTGCAAGAAAAGATGATGAAAAAATTCAAGAACAATTGCGAAAATCCAGGTTAAGGTCTCAAAAATTTCTCTCCAATATTGTCAAAAACTGATTACAAACTAATAATTAACCTCTATCAACTTATTTTTTAACTAAAAAAAACCTAAAATGTATTTATACAGATAATAAAATTATTTCCTAAGTTAGCAAGGAAATATCAAAATCTGGTGCCGACACCTTATATGACTCCTCATATGATCCGTAACAGGATTGTACGGGTCATGCCTTGTCTCATACATCCCTTGGATTCTGCAGAATTTTCTAAGTGTTGGCCTTTGGTACAACTTGTAACACGATCTCATGAGTCATACAATCAACTCGTGGTTTGATAATGAGAACTCTGGCATCTTCTGAATATTTCTATGAATGTCTGGGTACGCCTCATACCTTTCTCCTACGACTCATAACAGCTTGTTGTAACATGAGATCTGCCAAGTCCCAAAAATCACTGAAGTTTTCCACGGCTCCTGGTATGGGTCATAGGTAGAAGTTACGATCCGTAGTTGCTACTTGTATCAGGAGACTTCAACTGTGCAAAATTCTCTAAATTATTCTACGACTCAAGTTACGACTCGTACCAGGATGGTACGACTTGTACTGAGAGTTGTAATTTGCCTTTGCCTTGTGCCAATCTTCTAGTCTTTTCCACGAGTCTCAGTACGACTCATAAAATCTTGGTACGGCTCGTACTGAGATCTATACTTGGCCCAAAATTTGCACTTTTCTGCATCTTTTGCACATTTTCACTCCAACACCTATTTTCTCTGAAAATAAAGTAAAGGCACCTCATATCCATATAAACACACCTAATTCCATGCTATTTTCCCAGTTTTAAGCGTCGAAATTATTTTAATCTCACAACATATCAAACACCTTAATCATCTCTTAACTCTCTAACAACTAGCCATCCAACATACACTAAGGCTAGTTCTAGATGCTACAATATGTACAAAACTAAACAATTAATCTCACCTCACATGGAATTAATACTCTAGTCAGCTTTCTATAGATACACATTCATACCATCACATTGAATGACACTTTTAATTATTAAGCCCTACAAATATATTGAATCAAATTAAAGAACTTTGTGTGTATCTCATGGAATTCTCACTTAAGATGACCACTTCATTACCTCTAGCTTAGCGTCTAGTGAAATGTGAAAGAGCACACAAGTGGTTTATGTTTTATTCAAACCAAAAAAATAAAAAACTTGTGAATAATTTCCCTTAAGAAGGTCTTCATCCATCTATCATTGGGAAGGGTAACTAATCTATGACGATACAAAATGAAAAATTTTGACTCTAAAATTAGACTAAACGAACTCAACTACCAGAGAAGAACAAATTATTCAACATCACAAGGCATCATCCAAGTTATCCGGCACCATCAATACTATCTAACAAAACATGACCTAATGAATCATAGATATACTACCACGGGGAATGATATTATGCTATGGCCTACTACAAATATAGCAAACAAAGAGCAAAAAGGAAATCATCCTCTACCCCACACTTAAACGGTGCATTATCCTTAGTGCACACACAATTATATCAAGTAGGTAGAGAAAAGGAACTTCATGAGTTTCTATGTATTATCATCAGGATTGTAATCCTAAACATCTTCATCCTCATCATCATTCTCGCCATCAATCTGCATGACTCCCGTAGCAGTATATCATCCTTATAATCATTATCCAAGTCCTCAACCCCATTAGTGAGCACCATGGCCTCATCATCATCCAGCAGCTCCTTAAAGGCTGATCCAACTCAACACATCTGCAGTGCATTCTTCGTGAGTGGGTACCTTTCCTCTAGGGTTGAAATCTCATCGTTTGTGGCAGGTCAGCCTTCAATCCTCAGCTTCAACTCAAGTATGCTAGACATATGGCCTCTCCAACTATCATCTTGGGTTTGGCAATCAGCTATAGTGAGAGGTGGAGCAGTGGAAGTGATGAGCTCCTTTACCTTCGTGACATCTATCATCTTGCCTGCTATGGGCCCTGCTCGGGGAAAGTAAAGGTTTGTCTCTTCATCCTCAATTCCTGCCTCTCTGGAAAATTGAGTCAGGAGACTTCCATAACAGTACTTCCACCTGCCATTACCCCTAGATATCCTCATCTCGGAGCACTGCAACAGAGTTGATTGGTATCCTTTCATTAGCATCTATACCAATACAACTCACTCTCTAGTGATGTCTGACATGTTTGTCCGAGGGAGTAACATGTTACAAATCAACTTCACCCAGACTTTTGCCTTCTTATTCAAGTAGGAGAAAGCAAGTGTTGAGTGAGTGCCACTGTGGTCCATTGAGCAACGGGTAGATGAATGCTCACCATAAAGAGTATGGTGAATGTTGTGGTATGGGGGCTTCTCTATCAGAATGAAGTATTTGTATGGTCTGCCGCAGGTGTACTGAGGAAGGCATTGAGTGTTTTAGTAGTGAACAAAACTACCTATCCCTGTATTTTGACCTCATTGCTCTCCCAGAAGAAGTGCCCCCGTTTGCATAAAATTTTCTCAACTAAAGTGAGGTTGCACTCCTCTAGCTCGATAAAGATGTAGCCTAATCCCAACTCACAGACCTTGTCCCAAATGGTGGGGAACTCAAGTGTGAGATGGCATTCATCAATACAATTCTCAGGAGCATTTAACCTCCTTTTGTGTGTTGAACTATGATAGTCCATGAGGCTCTATTGCTCTTTCTCCAAACCTCCTAGCAGGGGCTCCCTTGGCCGATGAACTCCATTCGTTTGTTCTTTTTCGAAGCCTTTTGAAACCCTTGTGAGCTACCTCTATCTCCTTTCCTTTGTTTGTTTTTGATGCCATGACACCTGCTAATCACAATCAAGAACTTCACAAAATTAGTTCGTGAACAGAAAGGCTAGCTAATTAGGTGTAACGGATGCAAAGTGACCCCACACTTAATTCACTAGGTTCTCAAGACTTCTCTATTATCATCCCAAATCTCAACTTCCAAATTATTCACTAACTTCACATTACCACCAAATTCATGAATTTTTTTCCACATCTCTCCTCTATTTTTTCTTTCTTTTCTTAAGAATGCATCACTTTGGCCATTCCTTTTGTCTCCCTCCTTTAATTGATCATTCAAGTAACCAACACATGGAAGTAGTTACATTCAATTCATTCAACAACCAACAATAAATTTACTACAATCCATAATGAATTAACATGAATTTTCAATAGCTCAAGATTCTTCACGTTCAAGACTTTGAGAACTAAGTACTTTCTCTCTCTACAATCAATGTTCTACCCACCAAATTCATGAAATTCAAACCATCACACCCTTTCATCCCACAACTTTAAATCACTATATTCAACCAAAAATAATAAACCCAAAAAGGATAACATATTATAATGGAAGAATTTAAGAGATTAAAGCTCATGAAACCCACATTATGAACTTCAAGGTTTACACCAACAATGGTAATTTTTGGGTCTTTAACTTGGGAAAGAAGGGGAATTGGGGCATGCTTTTCACACTTAATAATCAAGAGAGAGGAGTGTTACTTACTTGAGTTGGAGAGATTAGCTTCACCAAGATTTTTTGAGAAGACAATAATAGGGGGACTAGGGAAAGGGAAAAGTTACAACCTATTGAGAGAGAGAATTTTTTTTTATTTTGACTTTTAGTGAGAGGGGATGAATGGAGATTTAAAATAAAGGTGTGGGGCATGATATTTTTTTTGTAATTTTAAGGTCCTTGGGTCAACTTTGACCCAATTGACCAAAAAATTTTCGAACAAAATCACCTTGGTGCGGTGCGTGAGTCACCATGGCACACACTTAGAAAAAAATTCCTTCGTGGACAGGGGCTAGCGTGATGCGCCACCCATAGCACCATTCTAAAATTTTTCATTCTTTCTGGAGTTAAATCCTGGCGCCCTACACCATGTATCTTTCCCCAAACTTAACCTTTTTCAGCTTATTTTCCCCTCTCTTTTTGCCTCCAAAGCACTGTTCATCTCTGTAAAACCAAAAATGCTAGAAAGATGGGTTACCTCACACCAAGAGCCTTAGTTATAATCGTGACATGACATTTATAGGTTGCCTCTCGTGCAGCACCTGATTTAACATTGTGGCACGATGAAAGTCACTCTCACTCCTTCATCTGAGTGAGGTCATCAGTATCCTGAAAACTTCCTAAACTCTCATGCAGCACATGCTGCTCAACTACCCGCTTACACTCTCCGGGCTCTATTGTTGGCCTCAATGAGAAATTTTCATAATGAGGTGTCCATCTTGCCACTCTCAACACATCAAAGACTACCTATTGACCTTCCACGGTCATTGATATTTTACCCAACTTCACCTTTATGATCACTCTGCGGTGGCTAAGAAACATCTCCATAAAATAAGGGGAACTTCTGCATTTACTTTTAAATCCAAGATTATGAAGTCCACCGGTAAGATGAAAGGTCCAACCTTAATCAAGACGTCCTCTATGATACCATCAATATAAGCAAGAGACCTATCGGCAAGCTGCAAGGTCACTGTGGTCGGTCGTGGTTCACCTAAGCCCAATGTTCTAAATAAGGATTCCAGGCATCAGAGTAATTCTCTCACCCAAGTAGCACAATGTTGAACCTACTTCTTTGTTTCCAATCACCATTGTAAGGGTAAAGCTCCTGGGTCTTTCAACTTCTTAGGAATTTTGTTCTGCAACCAAGAACTACACTCTTTTATGAGAGCCACAATTTCAAATTCTATCAGCCTCCTCTTATTTTCAACAATATCCTTCAGATACTTGGCGTATTTCAAAACTTCTTGTAAAAGCTCCATCAATAGTAAGTTAACATGTACTTGCTTCAACACATCAAGAAATTTCTAGCAGGCTGAGTCCTCCTTCTACTTCTTAAACCTTTGTGGAAATGGAGGGGATGGTCTAGTTTCTACCAACTTTGGCTTTGAGTTGCTTGACTCACCAACCTGCCTGGATATTATGACCTGCTCATCATGAACTTTATTATCTCTGGGGATCACCTTACCTAGCTATTTACCACTGCCCAAGGAAATAACGCTCACATTTTCTTTGGGGTTCTTCTTGGTGTTACTTGAAAGTGCCCCTTGTGGTCTATTAGTCTGCTGAAGGGACAATTGCCCCAGTTTTCTCTCCACCTCATGGATGGACTTGTACATCTCATTAACCACCTGAGTCTACTAAACCATCCACTTCTTCATTGTCTTCTCTAATGAACTACTCGGACACTAGCTTGGATAGGTTTTCTAGGGCCTTTGGAAATTATGATTCCCTCCCCATAAGGGATTGGCTATATTCTAGTACCCGTGGTTGTAAGTATTACCTATAAAACCTGCACCATGACCTTGTTATCCTACAAAATATATAGATTCTGGGTTTAATGGACAACCTAAAAAAGCATGGCTTTCTCGAAACACCTCACATGATGGTGGTGGAGTATGGACATAATGGACCTACTGCACTTGACTTCCTGTTGGTGTGGGCACAGGTTTGCTAATCACATTTACCAGCTGACAGAGATCTGCTCGGATTGTAGCCAGACCATCTACTTTGAGCTTTCCTAGCACTTTGGCTACTGTGAATCCTCTACCTGAGTCTCCCCGCTGACATGACGTTCAATAGAGCTTCTATTTCATCATAGCTCTTGGATAGAATTATTCCCTGTGCGGTAGCGTCAAGCAAGATTTTTGACTCTGGCATCAGCCCTTCTATAAAATTATGCCTGATAATCTCCTTCGACTGCATGTGGTGTGGCCAATCTCACAAGTATCCCTTGTTTCATTCTGAAGCCTGTGCCAAGATTTCACCATCTGTCTACACAAAACCAGAGATGTTCCCTCTCAACTCTTTTGTCTTCCTTGAAGAGAAGAACCTATTGATGAACTTTTTGGAAAGAACCTCCCAAGTAGTGATGGAATCTGCTGACTCATTTTGAAGCCACTCCTTGGCCTCACCAATTAACGAGAAAAAAAACAACGTGAGCTTAACATACTCATCAGACACGTTCTAATAGTGAAAGTTCTCACTTAACTCCACGAACGTCATCAGATGCTTGTGGGGAACCTTGTGCGGATTTCCCTGATATTTGCAAGTGTTTTGGACTAGCCGCATAGTCCCTTCCTTCAATACAAAGTTCTCACTGATGGTTGTCTTGATGATCACTTTAGAAGCTTTCTCCATGTACGGCCTACCTAAATTCAACACTGGAACCCTCTCCTAGTTGTTTCCATGTGATTGCTCGTTATTCTGCATAGATATCCTTCAAAAGGTTCTCCCAATTTCAGGATGAAAAGAAGCCAAAATTGGTTCTTAACATCTCGTATTTGGCATAAAATGAGCTCACAACACCTGTAAACTCTACAACAAAAGAAAAACAAAAAACATAAAATACAAAATAACAAAATAAAAATCCTAATCTATAAAGGATAATTCAATCTTCATGTCCCCAGAAATGGCGCCAAAAACTTGATGTTGCCCAAGCCCACGTAAGCAAACGTGGACGTCAAGTAATATCGGATAGTGAAATATCGATTATCGATCCCTCAGAGACTTTTCAGATAAATCATTTAAGGTTACTTCATTATTTCGTTATTCTAACAAAAACAAATAAAATGGGGAATTGTTTGAAGAATTGAACTACTAAATACTTGAAATGTAAAATTAACTAAAGATTGTTGCAAACTTGTTTGTACATCAAATAATGATGAAAATATAGGGAAATGACACTTTCACACCAGGTTGAGTTTTCAAGTCATGATTATGCTAGATTAATTATTCTAAGGTTGCTAGTTTCAAGTTACTATCCCATTTCTTGCTACTCTCTCGAGCATGCAAAAACTATCTCATGAGCCCTAATGCCTATATCCCTATGGTCATAGGAGAAAGATGAAATGACATTTATTCCTACTTATATTTCAACTAAATAGGATTGAAGGGTATATCCCTATCCTCATCAATAGCTTCTAACTTTCAACCAATGGGCCAAAGGATTTTTGAATTCCTATTTTACATTTACTTTTAACCCTTTTCATTTTCTTTCCCAAATTTAACCAAAAGCCAACAGATTTACTCACAACGTGATCAGTCTAGTGAATAAAGCAATTAAAACAAGTAAATATAAACTACCTTTAATAAAAAATCAAACTAGCATTAATCAGTCTTTCAAACGTCAACCATCAACTATGCCCAAAACCCTAGAGTGGGTGTTTAGCCACTCATAGACAAACGGAAAAACATAAAAATCATCATTATTCAAGGTAAAAAAATAAAGAAAAGAAGAAACCTATGTAGGAACATGTCTCTCCTCCAAAAGCTATGTTTACAACCTTCTACGATCAATGCAAAATGATGTTCGATATGCTAAAAACTACCTAGATGTTATATATATGTGAGCCCTCAAATGATGCTTTTGTCCTAAAGTATTTATCTTTAAAATTAGAAAAATCCGTTCAAGATGTGGTCTGCCGTGTCACGCCCTCTATAGGCCCAAGTCTAGCTCAATTTTCCTCTAAAGTCTAGCTCTGGGCAACCCATTCCAGCCATAGCACCAAAGTGTTAGCCAAATTTCTGCACTTCTAAACACCTCTGGCGCCCCACTGCATCCGTAGCACTAGAGTGTTAGTCAAATGTGTGAGCTTTAGGACCCTTCTGAAACCCCACTCCATCCATAGCACCAAAATATTGGGAAAATATGCTAAATCTGGAATGCTTTTGGGGCTCCACGCCATTTATCTTGCTAAGGTGCTAGTCAAATTCTCATCTTTGAAGCTATGGACCTGGCTCCCCACACCATCTATAGCACAAACTTTGGTGTATATTTCTCTGAAGCACAAGTTTTGGCACGCCACACTAGCCATAGCCCGTGGCTGACTTTTGCGAACTCTTCATTCTCACACCTCGAGTCATTTTTGGATCCTTTTTCCTTGATTTTCTGCTCAAAACATCTAGAAACATTTGTCAGCTCAGAAAAAATATGAAAACATCTACTCATACACTTCATAGGGATTATGAACTCAAAACAAGGCTAAATATGGGTAAAAACATGGTAAATAGGCATAAGAATATGCCCAACATCAAGGCCATTAGGCCTTTGGCTGAATAAGGGCCATAATCCAACAAATAAAGCCCGGAAACAAATCTCTAACTTGTTCGGCTCACTTTACTTTAAAAATATACAAATGTTTTTTTAAAATAATAAATAAAAACAACAATATATATATAGAGGGCAAAAAAGTGATCATAACCCAAATGAGATACTCACATTTTAATGGAGTTAAGAATATCTTCTTCTAAGAACTAAACAGAGATTAAAATCTTCTTAAAAGGTTTTCTTCAATTCTCAAATTCAATAAGAGTAAATAAAGTATGAATAAAATAAAACACTATTTACGACTCAATTAAGATAAAATTATGAAATTATACGGCAAACTTTAATAATAATAAAACTAAAAGTATAATAATATAGTAAAAAATACATTTATTATAGCATTTGATACACCTTCATTGACAAATAACTAGTGTAACGACCCAATACCTGAAGGTATAACTTATCACTTATGGCATAACTTATGCGGTTTTTTATTGAATAATTTATTTTGACTACAAAAAATTGAAGCATAAGTTATAACATTGGACTTATGGCTTGGGCAAAATTTTATTTATATATTAATTGGGTTATATCTTCTTTCTCCGGAATCTATTTGTTGAAGTATAACTTGTGTCTTGCGACATAATCTCTATAATTGAATTTATATTGTGCAACGGAACTTGTGACTGGCGGAATAAATTGATCAATTGGGGCATAATTTCATTTGATGTTTTTGGGGATATGAAAAGAATACGATGCACTATATTTCATGAGTTTTAATGACTTGTGGCCTAGCTTTGAAAAATTAGCATTGTTTCTTATGCCATGTAGCAAATGAACTTATTCCATATGACATAATTTATGTCATTTAATTTATGATAATTAGGTCATAACTTGGTATACTTATTTTTTTGATATATAGAAAGTTTTATTCCACTAAACTTATGTGTTCAGATATACCTTTTGCCTTGATTATGATCCGCATGCATAATTTGTACCTTAAGGCATATTTCTTATCGTAAGGCATAATTTATGTAATTGAATGTTTTGAAATTCATGGACTAGCGAAATAATTTTATGACTTAAGGCATGACTTGTGCAATTAAAATCATGCCTGGCGGAAAAAAACTGATTAATTGGGGCGCAACTTTAGTTATATTTTTCGTGTACGCCATGATAAATATTAATAGAAACCTAACATTCAATCAAGGAATAATCACTTTGGTTAATTAGTGCTAGGAAATATATGGATTGATATATGACTTTAACAAAAAAAATTAAAATAATATAGATTGATTTCTACACATATTCCATTTACATTCCCAAAAAATCCATGAAAAGGACACACCAATACACATATTTTATTTAAATTCCTCTATCGCTTATTTCTACACATAAT
>JACEIK010000311.1:0-10280 GCA_018107945.1 Datura stramonium | reverse complement strand
AATAGAAGATCAATTATAAATGATCTCATTATTAACATCTTTGAAATCAATTTAGCATATTTTTGAACATGACTAATTGATCTATCATTCCTACTGTAATAGAAATCATAAACATAAACTTGTTTATTGTCCAACTCCGCCACACCCAGAGAGTAATACGGTGAAGTTGACTCTTCATTTAATTTTAGAAGACGCATTAGTAGAAGCACTTTATCAACTTTTGACCATGGGACCAAGTAGGAACCTTGAAGGCCTTTCATTTACTTAGTCAAATTCATCGCAAGAAGAATTAGGTTTAAACCAATAAATTTTATCATTTTTTAAAAATATTCAACAAATGCTAAATTAATTAGTCAATTCTTCATAAGATTGCTAATTGCAAGTTACTATCCCATTTCTTGCTACTCTTTCGAGCATCTAAAAACTTCTCATGAACCCTTATGCCTATATCCCTATGGTCGTAGGAGAAACATGAAATGAAATTTATGCCTACTTGTATTTCAACAAAACAAGATTGAAGGGTATATCCCTATACTCATCAATAACTTCTAACTTTCAACCAATGGACCAAAGGATTTTTGAGTTCCTATTTTACATATACTTTTAACCCTTTCGGTTTTCTTTCCCAACCGCGTGATGCGGTTGCTTCGCCGATTATGTCAAATTGTCCAGTTCGGCTTTTGCTTCTGCACCTACGTTTCGCAAATGCCAAGCTGCATTCAACAGTTCTCTTCCAGCTTCAGGGAAGTTCACTCGGCATCTCACTTGCGTTTCGTCGGTGTCAGACCTGCAAAATGTAGGTCTCTTATTTCTTGCACTTGCTCTTTGTTCAATTTCTTTGCTTTTTTGTTTGAGCCTAATGATTGCAAAATCAAAGGAAAAAGGCATACAACCTTCCTAGATTAGTTAAAAACCAAGAAAAATCTCATTCTTAAAAGCCTAACGAGTTGGTAAATTACCAACTCATCAAACCTCCAAACTTGAATCATTGCTTGTCCTCAAGCAAGGCATTTCCTTAGAAATGATAAATTGAATTAAGCATGGAATAACAGAAGATCGACAAATGAAGGACCCTTATCTCCTAAGAAAACCCCAAAATCGCACATAGATTCAACACTAAGAATAGACTCAAACATGTTTCACACTATTCAAGAGATGACCACAAGCCGTTCGCACATTTGCTCACAGTCCAAACAAGGGGTTCAGTTCATCGAAACAAGCTCTAGGTAGCATCTCAACTCATTGATAGTTTACATTCAAAATTTTTAAAACTCACTACACCTTTGCCTCTATCACACCTTTCAATTTAAAACATATTTAAGCATGTACCCCAAAGAAGTGATGCCGCTCACATCAAGAGAGAATCCCTTTCATTTTTCATGTATTTCACACATAGGGATTATAAGATAAAGAAAATACACTCTCTCACACAAAAATTCAAATGCATAAAAATTGACCTATAGGCTTACCCTTCATGTACCTCACCACTAATGTAGAGTTGCTACACTCAAAATCACTAAGGACTTTCGGGTTATCATGAAGGGTAGGGGTAAGGGTGAGACAATTGTTTAGCTCTAGTGACCAGAACCTCCATAATGTCTTTTGTGAATACTTTTTACACATCCCACTACTTTGATGTGCTCACTCCACCTTATCTCTCCTTATTCATAATTATCATTCTTTATCAAATACACTCCTTATATCCCCCTTGAATCCACAATTAGCCTTTTATAAACAAGAGGTATCACCTTTCAAGAATATTTTTCTTCTAATGTTTGTGGTTTTTCAACCAACCATTTCCTTCATTTAATCAAAATTTGGTACTACCTCTTCATTGGAGCTCACCTTTTCTTCTCCTTTTTGCAAACCTCCAAACTTAGGCTTTTTCCTGATTTTTCATTTTTTTACCTCTTCCCACATTTTGAGCTTCAAGCCCCATTTTCCGTTCTTTGAACATTAGCACTTAGGGAGGATGGGTGTCAAGAGAGGGATTAAAAAAAGGGTCTAGGCTTGTAGTATGGTTTTCAAAGAAAAGGGTCAAAGGCTCCAACATTGGCTAGCAAAAATAGATATTCAAGGAGGTCATTTTAGGTGAAGTGACTTATACAAAGAAGTCCTAAGATCATATTCTAAGTGCAGTCACATCTAGAATTCAAAACTAAATACCTCACAACACAAGGCATCACAATCCAAGAGTTTACATACTTTCAAAATCACATCAAAGATATGACTTTAGTCAAGTTAGCATGCGAGTCAAAAATCCAATCAAGGAATGTACAACTCATGACAGGAGAGTGCTCAATTTGCAATTTCAAGTGCCCCTTTTTCTCAGTACTTCTTTGCAAAGCCAATAATTTTTTTTCTGGTGGTACCTCTTAAAGAAAGTGCAACAAAAGACTCAAAAAGATTCTAGACTTGGCATTTTTCCTTAAGAAAGTCGTCTTTCAATCTATAATACGGACATGTCACCTAGTTCGACACAAAAGAAAAGAGAGAAAATTTTGCTCTTTGGAAAAGAACCATGGTAAAGAAAACCCTTGGAGTTTATAGCTATTCTACCTATGAACAAAGGAGAATATTTGAAACATGGGTCATCGTGGAACACTTTGAAAAGTATAATTGACCTAAAATTGGAAAACAACATTATCCACACAACAAATCCATTTTAACACAAGCAGCAAAACAAGCCCGATGAGGGAATTCTTTCAACTAAGCAACAACACTAAAAACATCAACATAATAAAAGAATTTAAGCCCGAAAAGGGCATAAAAGCTAATATTCAGCTAACAAGAGAGCCACATCCCACCCCATACTAAAACTCAATATTGCGCCCAAAGTATAAATTTAAAATAAGGCTTGTGTAAGAACTACCTGATCCAGCTACTCTTTAGCATCATCATTGTTCCTCTCATTCTCATCACCCTCTCCTCTCTTCTTAGCTCTATCCTCCTCATCAAATCTCTCAAATAAATCATCAATTGGTCCTCAGGCTATTAGGGGGAAAGCCATGGTCTCATCAATGAAGCTTAATTCGGGGTAAGTTATCGGTGCCCTGTATTGGATCTCTCTCACATCAGTTCAGAGAGAGAAGACTGCTCCTTCCACCATGTCCACACAGAAGCATAATATTTCAAGCTATTGAAGATATCCTTCATCGCCTTCTTCACTGACCTTTGTATAAGAGCAGGAAAGTCTTGAGCCAACCTTTGGACTTGGTGTTCATGTGATCTTATCATCTTTGCTATCTTTTGAATTCCACTTGGTTTTGAGGAAGAAGGAGAAGGTGAAGGCCCATGGGGTGATGCTTCTCCGAAAACATGCTTCGACATCTCGAGGTTTGGCTCATTGAGATCAGGAGAAAATGGTGACCCATTGATGTTATGTGTGGTGGAGCCCTCAAGTGTGTCCCAGGCTTGCATTTTCTTTCTTTTACTTTTGGGTGCATCCGCCTCCCTTTTTGTATCAACAGTAATGACATTAGTACCAGAGAATGAGGTTTCATTGGGAAATAGTGGAACTCCCACTTTGAGGCATAATTGGCTAATAAGAACAGCATATGGCTTTGAGGTCACTTGGTTTCTGGCCTTACACTTAATTTGAGTAACCACCACTTCACCAAAGTTAATGGGCACTCCTGAAATAATGCAAGAAATGAGTATAGCTGCTTCGAGGTTCACCCGTTGATCATTCTTAGATAGAATGATATGTCCACATAGAAATTCAAGGCATAACTTGGCCTCAAAATTCAAGACCTGCCTCACAATTTTTCCCCCATTGTGGCCCATACGGGCTGACCATTGGCGATAATTCATGCCACCCGACCAAACTGGTCTTCTATAGCCACTAAACATTTTGGAAACTCTTTCCTTGAGTTAATCTCATCCTCCCAAAATATGGTATTGATTGAATCAGGAGTGATGTCCACTTCTACACCCCAAATCTTAACTAAAAGGAGGCAAGAGATAGCATCAGGAGTGATGTCCATTTCTACACCCCGAACCTTGACTGAAAGGAGGCAAGGGAAATCATCGACCATCCCTTTATGCGTCATTGCATTTTTCCTTTCTTGGTAGGAAGCATAGAACTCTAGCACAAAATTGGGGTGATAGTTGGATAGAGGCTCGGTGAACATGTGCTAGTGTCTGTAGTTGAATTGAGCATTGATGTGGGGAAGTCCCCCAGCCCATCCAAGTAAAAATGCTTTTTAGTGGTTGGCCTCTCCATGCATATGAGGTAGTGCGCTTTCATGTCAGGCACATAAAAGATAACAGCATCCCTAGTGTTGGTGGAGGTTGGGGTTGCTTTGGCTTTCCCCTTCTTTGCACTTTGAGGTGGAAGGGGCCTTCCCTTTGTTTGTTTGCTTGGAGAAGGTCAATATGCAACAAAAATAATGTTAGTTCCACAAACATACAAAGCTTCTTTTTGTATTTTTGATAAATAAAAATTAAAGACGACGACTATACTAAACTAAGGAAAAGAAATTAAAATATTATATATCAAACAAACTGAAGCATCAACATTAAACACTGGCAGCACCTGTCTTTCACAAGCGGAGACTTGTGACTCACAAGTGAGTCGTAGGACTGCGACAAAACACTGAGCCAATAAAGCCCTTCCCCTGCGCTTAACCTACATTTCATAGGTTGTGATCCACGTCTCACAGGTGTAGCACAAGTGAGTGCCAGTGGCTTGAAGCGTCAAACCCTCACCTATGCCACGACCTGCGTTTTGCAGTTCCCCAGTAGTGACTTGCAGGTACTTGGCAATGGCTAGCATTGCATTTCTTGCTCGTGAATTAGACATATTTGCATAAAGACGATTTCAACACATATAATGGGTACTCAACTTTCCCGAAAGATTAATCAATCAATTTATACAAACCGTGGAACATTTGGACCACTCAACGCCTTCCCTTAAGATGGATGTTACCCTGTCTATCATTGGACAACGTTGAGTGCCCAACCCAAAAAACTATAGCAACTCAATTCCACAACATATCTCAACTCATCTACGCTTCACATTGGCAATATATAGTAGCATAAAAGAACAAAAATGATGATTTACCCTTAAGAAAGACATTAACCTATATATCATCAAGAAAATCATGCATTTCAAGCACACGGGGTATTCAGACTTCACCCAAACTAATATATCTAAACATAGAACCCATATAGTAGATCTATCAAGATGAAAAACAATACCCACATTTTGCAATTTGAACTTCCTCCACAATATCCACAACAATCAATAATAGCAAGAGAATGAAGGACATGGGATGGGTAATGGGACACATGGGTTAAGAAAAAGATAGATACTAGCATGCATTATTTGGTACTACACGTATCAAAATCATAAAAACCTAAGAATAATGAGCAATACATACCAAATGAGAGAGTAGTATATTGGAAATTGAAAACTTAAAATCTTTGCTCACAATGGCCAGGCCAAAATTTGAAATTCTATTGTTTAGTGAAGGAGGAGAGAATGGTGGAAGAAAATGATGAAGGAAGATGGGTTTTATAGATATAGGGAAAGTGAGTGGATAGGTGGGTTTAAAGGTGAGAGTAAATGGAGTAATGGGGAAGGTGAAATGGTTGGTGATGGGGTTCATAGGGAAGGTCAAAAGTTGAAGAAAAGGTGGGTTTTGGGAAGTGGGGAGGATTTGAACCGATATGGATCGGCGATAGGTCGGGTAAGTCAATGAGTGGGTCGACATTTAAATAAAATTGCTTACCTGCTCTTTCGTTGGACCTACGACTGCAGGAGCTCACTTGAGAAATGCAGTTCCAACCATAGGTTGGCATGTTCATGCTCAGTTTTCTGCTTCTGGACGACACCCGACCTGTGCTTCGCGGATGCACAATTGTGTTTCTCAGGTGGGTCGTAGTTAACTTCATCCTTTCAGATTTTTTGCCAGGTATTCTTCTTCTAGCCTGCGCTCAACCTGCATTTCGTGGGTTAACACCTGTGTTTCACAGGTGGGGCGCAGAATCCCCTTAGTTTCCCCCAACTTTATGGTTCCTCTTTGCACTTGGGCTGTATTTTGCGCATGAGAACCTGTGTTTTGCAGGTCTCACATAGCTCTTCCCTATTTTATTTCACTTGGTTTGTCACCCAATCATCCGACAATACCAAAAACAACACAAACATAAAAAACAATTGAAATTAAAAGCACTTGAATTTCCTCCCAGGAAGCGCCTTAGTTAACGGTGTGGATCGATGGATTCATCACTAGCATCAGTCATTTGGGGGATAATCCTCTGCACAGCTTCATCTTCACACTCATTTCCTTGCTCTTTGTCCTCATCAAGAACTGCAATTACTTTACATTCATCAGGTGATGTTGTTTGTTGACACACATTTAAAGTGTTTTCTTCACCACCAACTCTAAATTTCAACTCCCCTAGCTCCATATCAACAAGTGCTATTCCTGTGGCTAGCAATGGTCGCCTCAAGATGATGGGCACCTCAATATCTATGTCATAATCCAACACAATAAAGTTGGCTGGTAGAATAAACTTGTCCACCCATACCAAGACATCCTTAAGAACTCCAATGGGACGTTTGATCAAACGAATCGCCATCAACAACCTCATTGTTGTAGGCTTGGGACTACCCAAACCTAACTTCTTGACGATTATGAGAGGCATTAGATTAATGCTAGCCCTGAGATCACATAATTCCTTATTGAACATACACATCGCAATAGTGCTAGGGATAGTGAATGCTCTGGGATCCTCTCTTTTTGGAGCAATGTTGCTAGCCATCATAGCACTATAGTGATGAGACACCTCCACGCCTACATCCACGATCTTCTTTTTCTTCAGCAACTCTTTCATAAATTCAGCGTATCCTGGCATTTGGAGTAACGCGTGAACTAGTGGTATGTTTATAGACAACTTGCTAAACATATCAATGAACTTTCGAAACTGGTTGTCCTCTTTCTTTTTCACTAACCGTTGAGGGTAAGGAGGTGGGAGTCTAGGCTCTTGACTTTGTGCATTTGAGGCCTCCTCGCCCTCTTTCTCAACATGAACATCGTTGGGAGTAACAACAACTCCTCCCACATCACATTCCTCCTCATCATCAACATAACTTGGTGCTTTTGCCGTCGTATCTTTCACTCCATCATTTGTTATTAGGCCAATAACTTGTTTTGCCTTTACACCCACATCGACCACAATTTTTCCACTCCTAGTGACAATCTTCATGCAATGGCCATCCTTCTTTGGATTCGGTATGGTATCACTTGGGAGGGTTCCCTTCATCTAGGTATTTATTTGGGTGGAAAGGTGGTTCATTTGAGCTTCCAAATGCTTAATAGAAGCCGAATTAGAACTCACCGTTTGAGCGAGGTTAGACACCTCCACTTTAAGATCCCTTACTCCACTATCTGTGGACTCAACCTTCTTCAAAACTCTAGCCAACATCTCCTCTATCTTTGAGTTACCAACATCACTCACTCCAGGTCGCATTTGGGATGCCTCAACCTTTGGAGGGAAAACATATGGATTTGAACTTCTATGGTATCGCTCCCCTTCATGATTTGGTTCATGGTTTCCCCATCTCTTATTCCTATTGTTCCACCCTTGACTTTCCCGATTCTTCCAACCTTGATTCTCGTCACGAGGATTCCAACGGCCTTGGTTGGCACCTTGATATCCCTGACGAGAACCCCCCACTTGGCCAGCCATATATTGCCATTCTTCTTCATATCATGGAGGTGAAGCCTCCCCTTTGTATTGCATATTTCCTTGGGTTCCCACTGCGTTTACACTCTTGGCTCTAGCCCCCATCACATGCTTGGTCATTAGCTTAAGATGGGTCATCATTTTGGAACACATCTCATCCCTTTCTTCATCACGTTTTCTCATCTTCCCAAACACAAGGTTAGGAATTGCACCACTTGAGGACACCTCAGTGTCCCTAGTGTGACATGCTTGGTTCGTCTTGGTCATCCGATCTAAGAGAGCTTTGGCCGATCCATATGTTTGGTTTGTCAAGAACTTGCCAGCGAGATTATTGGCCACAGACTTATTTATTGAGTTAAGAGAGCAATAGAATCTTTAGAGGAGAGCTCCATCAAGAAACCCATGGTTTGTACATATTGAAACTTTCTTTTTGAAACGGAGCCAAACCTCATGCAAGGGTTCTCACAGGAGTTGACTAAAATTGGTAATTTCTTCCCTCAATTATAACATCCTCGAGAGAGGGAAGAACCTATCCAAGAAAGCCTCCGTCAACTCTTGCCAAGAAGTAATACTCCCTGGGCGCAGCTCCTCTAGCCAAAGTGTGGCTTCTCCCATCAATGAGAATGGGAAAAGCCTCGGCCAAGTTGACTGTTGGCTAATATTGATGATATTGAAGGGCTGATAGATTTCAAGAAAGTTTCATAGGTGTCTATTAGTATCTTCACTTGGCTGACCTCCAAATAGCTCTTTCATTTGTAGCAAATATAACATAGTGGTGGTCACGTTAAACACTACATTAAGGCGAATGGCACCCACCACATCAGACAATATTTGTTCATCGTCATCTTGGTCCATGTGGCCGTACACAGAACCCAGTTGCGAGTCTTGGCTCATTAAATTCAACCTAAAAAAGCAGCGAGAAAAAACAAAAAATGTAAATTCACACAAGACACTTAAATAGTTAAATTTAAAAAAAACTCTAGGCTATCAATGCCTATTCCCCGGCAATGGCGCCAACATTGATAATGTCCAAATCCACTCCTCATTAGGATAGAGTGTACACGATCATTTGCAATATAATTTACCCAACTTTATGAGTCGGGGTCGAATCCACAGTGAAAGGGATAGATCGCTATTAAATTCATATACCAATCTAAAATAGGTAGCATTATTGTACCACAATTCATAAAATAAATGTTGGGTGAAAATTGAGAACACTATATGATTCTACGCAATATCAAAACGAAGTAATGCAAGTTGAAGTAACAGTGAGAGCAAATACTATGGATATTCTATTGATGGGGCATCGATAGGATTTAGGTTAATCAACAAGTATAAATAATCAACAACTAACATGAATAGCCATGGACTAGCTTATACCCGATGTATTTGAACGACTTGGGCATATTCATATTTGAGTTCTTTCAAACCCTAAGCTCAATTAACAAATTAACCATATTTTCTTGGGAAAGAATTAAGCTATTTCTAGCCTTAATCCTTAAATTCAGTTATGAAAATGGATTTTGGCTATTTCTACCCCAACCCCACATTTACAAAACTCAAATCCCTACTAATGCTTTCTCACCCATATTCTACTTCCCTTTTTCAAGCAAAAGAAAGATAAGTGGACATAATCTATGTTTGCCTTCATAAATATTTACATCAAAGCTTAGAGAAAGAATTAGATTCATGCATAATAAGTGATTCTAAGACTAAATAAATAACACCCAATCAAATATAAACCCACATCAAGCACACACCCCCAGCAATCAAATTAGCTACTCATGAATGTAAATAAAAGACTTGAATCAGCAAAAGATTCATTCACTTCATAATTGAATAGTAAATTTGAGCTTCAATTTATACTTCAATAGAGAATTCTTCCCCTAGAATATTGAAGAAGAAGAAGAAGACTAGCTCTTACTTCTCTCTATATTTCTGTCTACAAAATTAGCTATTCAAAAAGTACTCTTTTTTCTAAAATGAAGATGTGTACAAAATAGGGAAAGTCTGCTCTTCTTTATGCTACATGAATTCCCATCTTGCCCTCAGAAGCTTTCAAATTATTCTTATGGAAGATATGCACAACTTTTCCCTTCTTAGTACAGAATCACTTGCGCGGCACCTGCATTTCGTAGGAGCCCAACCGCGTGATGTGGTTGCTTCGCCGATTATGTCAGATTGTCCAGTTCAGCTTTTGTGTCTGCACCTATGTTTCACAAATGCCAAGCTGCATTCAACAGTTCTCTTCCAGCTTCAGGGTAGTTCACTCGGCATCTCACTCGCGTTTCGTCGGTGTCAGACCTGCAAAATGTAGGTCTCTTATTTCTTGCACTTGCTCTTTGTTCAATTTCTTTTCTTTCTTTATTTGAGCCTAATGCCTGCAAAATCAAAGGAAAAAGGAATAAACATCCTAGATGAGTTGAAAACCAAGCAAAAACAAGACTAATTTATGTTAAAAAGCGTAACTCGAGCATGCTATTTTGCTCGAGATCACAACCCCACACTTAAAGCCTTGTTCGTCCTCGAACAACCTTTTACATCTCATGCACATTGAGACTCACCCATAACTAATTTAGCAAGATAAT
>JACEIK010000310.1:458238-511703 GCA_018107945.1 Datura stramonium | reverse complement strand
AGGTACACTATGCCCGTTACTCTCTCCATCCAGGTTCGACAAAAATGTACCATGACGTAAAAGAGATTTACTAGTGGCCGGGAATGAAAAAGGGGATAGAAGAATTCGTAGCTCAATGTCCCAATTTCCAACAAGTGAAAGCTGAACACCAGAAACCAGGTGGACTAACACAGGATATAGCCGTGCCTTTATGGAAATGGGAGGCAGTTAATATGGATTTTGTGGTAGGGTTACCTCATACCAGGCGTAAATATGATTCTATCTGGGTAATTGTTGACAGTTTGACAAAATCATCTCACTTTCTGCCAGTAAGAGCTACCTTTTCAGCCGAAGATTATGTTGAGCTGTATATTAGAGAAATAGTCTGACTGCATGGTGTTCTGTTGTCAATTATCTCTGACAGAGGGGCGCAGTTTATAGCTAAATTTTGGTAGTCTTTTCAAAGGGGCCTGGGGACGCATGTTAACCTGAGCACAGCCTTCCATCCTCAAACAGACGGGCAGGCAGAACATACAATCCAGACGCTCAAGGATATGTTACGGGCGTGTGTGCTAGATTTTGGAGGCAGTTGGGATGAACATCTATCGCTTACTGAATTTTCCTATAATAACAGCTATCATTCAGCAATTCAGATGGCGCCTTATGAAGCATTATATGGACGTAAGTGTAGGTCTCCAGCTGGTTGGTCTGAGGTAGGAGAATCAGCATTGATTGGGCCAGATATTATTCATCAGTCAAAAGAGAAAGTAAAGTTTATCAAGGAACGTCTGCTGACGGCTCAGAGCCGCCAGAAATCTTATGCTGATGTGCGGTGAAGAAACCTAGAGTTTAATGTGGGTGACTGGGTATTCCTAAAGGTTTCACCGATGAAGGGTGTGACGAGATTTGGTAAGAATGGCAAGATCAGCCCGAGGTTTATTGGGCCTTATCAAATTCGCTGAAGGATAGGCCAGGTGGCTTATGAATTGGATTTACCTCTAGAATTAGGATCCGTTCACCCAGTTTGCCATGTATCAATGCTAAGGAAGTGCATAGGAGATCCCTCCCTAATTTTTCCAGTTAAAGACGTCCAAATCACTGAGGAGTTAGATTATGAAGAAACTCCAGTAGCCATACTAGATCGGCAGATCCGCAGACTAAGAACTAAATATGTTGCTTCCGTTAAAGTGTCATGGCGGAATAAGAATCGAGAGGAGATGACCTGGGAGGCAGAAGATGATATGAAAACTAGATATCCTCAGTTATTTCATACTTAGTCAGATTGTGTAGCTAGAGGTATGTTGTTGTTGTTGTTTCATAAGTTGCATTATATACATGTATATGTGAGATAATTGACTTCAGTCTATTGTGAAGTGAATGATATAATATCATGTGAAGTACCTGTATTGGACTTTTCTGCGTTTCAAGGTTTTTTGATTGTCCATATTACAGGGGAGACTCTGCCGAAATTTTTCCAGAATAAGTAATTGCAAGATTAAGGTTCTTGCTAGTAGAAGTTAACATTCGAGGACGAGTGTTCTTAAGGGGGGAGGATGTTACACCCCATAAGTTTCTAACGTTAGTCGGCCTATTCATATATTGGTTGAGAGTTTTAGAGTGTCATACATACGAGGAAAGGGCCCGGGGAAAGGCCAAACGGGTGCCAAGTCAGGATTTCACGGGAGGAGGCCTAACCAAGTTTCCCATAGGGGAAAAGTGGCACGGAGCAGCCCCCTCTACGTTACCAAAAGTGGCACGGAGCAGAATTAGCGCGACCGGCAGAGTTCCACGTTTCCTTGTCTGCCGCTCAAGTATATAAAGGCCTCACACTTAGATGTTATTTCATTATTCATATATCCTCGGCTAGCAGAGGTAAGAACTAAGGGAAACTAATGAAAATCATATGATTACGCTGCTACACGCCGTCCAAATCTAAATTACCTTTGGGTAGTGAAGTATAATGCTGCAGAGAGCATCGCTGCGGAGTTATTTTCGTAAAAGACGCCCGGCAAATCATCGTCCCGCCGAGCTTAAGTTGATGGAATTGTTTCAAACTAGTGTCAATACGTTCACGTGTGTAAAGTAAGTATTTCTCCCTTCTAGATTCCTGAGAAATTACAAGTTTTGGATCGTCTTTCGATAAGTTGAAGTATAGTCAATATGTATGTCAATATGTATATATATATATATATATTATCGTTTCTTCGAATATAGTAATAAAGTAGCCCTACTCTTCCATTAATATGATTACAGCTTGAGAAGGATAGTTGAACACTTGTTCTAAACTCACTCGCTAATCGGTAAACAGCGAACAAGGTATGTTAAGGCATTTCTATCTAAGTAGTTAGTTTCTTCAAGATAGTAGTCTATATGAATCTCGGTAAAGCATATCGAGTATGTTATCATGTCTAGTTGTTGTTGTCAAAATGAGACTCATAAAATTGTATTATTTTGGGCTTGATTATACTGCAGCTTTGGTGACCACCCTGTGGTTAATAGTCGGCCGCCGCCGCCTGGGGGCGAGGATACGTCGGCCTACGAAGTGGCATGCCATTTTCAAGGGACGGAGATGGGGATCCATATCCTCATATGTCGTGGTTTGGCTTATACACCCCCCCGCCGCGTTTACGCCTGTGGTGTAGATATTTGTAGGAGTCCACCGAACTTAGACACAGCTTACGTCAGGCCGAGCAGCCCAAGCATGCACTGGGATCGACATGACGCTTAGCCGGTTGACTCGCATGACCTGGATAGCGGTATATAGATTGAGGTACTCACTAGGGCTAATGGGGGCCTGGGTGTAAGGTCTTTTTGCTAATTGTACCGTCCGGCTTATGAGGGCCAATAGAGGTTTATGTTTGCTTTAGTTAATGATAGTTAGACAAGAAGTACGCCTCGTTTGTAAGGTATGACCCCTACCCTCCTTATTAGAGTTGTAGTTTAGCCATGATTCAATCGCTATCTTCATCCTGCCTTTTACTTCAGCCAACAGTGTTCTATTTCCTTGCTTTCAGTTATTTAGTGTTACCGCTCTTACATATTTAAGATTCAGGTACCGACGCCCCTCTTCTACGCGGCGGTGCATTACTTGGCTCGCGGGTGCGTATAGACGAGGAGCAGTCCCTCGTAGTTCCAAGAATGCACAGAGTCACGCCTCCCTTCTTCTAGAGCTTGTGTGATAGAGGTTTACTCCTTTTGTTTGTACAAGATGGGTAGGTCGGGCCCGTCTCCAACCATCTTATTACTCTCTTAGAGGCTTGCGATTGTGTTACTTCCCGTGGTTAAATGATATCGGCCGTGTGGGATCCGTTTAGCCGTTGGATTGGTGGCCTTGTCGGTCATAGTTCGCCTTAGCATCCGATTTTACTTTCCAAATATAAATCAGATATCATGGTGGCCTTGTCGGCCCGCATAGGCTCCCTATGATTGTTTGTCTCTAGTTAGCTATTTATTTTCACACAGTGTCTATAGGTCTTGTCTACTCAAAGGATGTATTGACAAATTTCTATAGCCCCCGTTGTTTTCTTGATTCCAGAGTTAATGTCGCCCCGCACTAGAGGTGCTTAGGCTCGCCACTGCCAGCCAGTGTCCTAAAAGAGGGCACTGTGTGCCGCCTATTCCTCCCAAAGTGGGGTGACACACGCAACCCTTAGAAATCATCTTTCGGCCTTAAGGTGTGAAACAGTTTAATCTACAAAGACACAAATTTAACTACCATTTCATTCTAGGACTAGCTTACCAGGAAATTAAAACCTACCGCTCGGGTTCTACAATTCATCGAGGCATAACATGCATGCAAACTAACCATGCTAAAGATAGCATCAAATCAATATGTCTAACTCACTAAACCGCCTGAAGTTATTTCAAGGATCGTGACAGTGGCAATTTCTCAGATAAATTTCCTTGAGCGAGCAATCGAGTCACCGACTGGAGTAACGATTGAGAAGGGTCTCCGATAAGATTTTGGGACTAACTTCTTAAAACTAATAGCCGCATAAGGCGTCAAAAAGATAGGGTTGCCTTTGACGAACAATGCATATACATCAAGATGAAATACGTGCACATACCAAAGTGACTACATTTGGAGAGACCTCCTAACAAGATTAGAGGAGGAAAACTTGGTTCGACGCTAACCACCACTCCGCACTAGTGGATGCATCCTCGTTGCCGAGCATGCCGAGGGAGCCGCTAAATTGGTGGCTGCGTCTCTAGCTCTACTGGTGGCCTTGTCTAGCCGAAGGACAATCTTCGAAGCCGATGTCCTGGGCTTGCCATACCCGATACATACATTTGACCCCACTAGGCAATCCCCGGGTGCTTCCTACCACACTTTCCACAACCGGCACACTCGAGCTCCCCGACCTCGGTCCCCTATACTCGGTGCTTGATACCCTCTAATCACGCATAGATATAGATGGCACACTGGTCGATGACGGCAGATGGGATCATGATCTCTCGGTGTGGACTCGAAGCACAATGTCCATCACTGACCTCTATATGGAAAACCCCAAACCGCCTATCCGGCCTTCTTGGCGTCTCTCCTTTACTTCACCTGATCCGCCTCTATTTGCTAGGCGCATATAAAAAATCGAGAGAAGTCTAGATCAATTTTCAAGATTGTAGTCCTATACTCCTCGAATTCGTGAGAATTCGAGACTCAATACACAAATCTTTTTATGTGGGCTCGATCCACGACTATCTCCGTGCATACTTGGACAACCGAGTGAACCTGCAGCATACTCTTGCATGGTCAGATTATTCTGCCTCAAGTTGATGAACTCCACCACCTTTACTTCCCTCAACTCCCTAGGGAAGAATCTCGTCTAAGAAGGCAAGCCATGAACTCATCCTAGCTCATGGGAACTCCGCGCCATTACTCTACCGTCCTCCACTAACAAGCATTCAAATATAAGCAACCCCTTTAGCCGGTAGGAGTTCCAAGCTTGCGCTCTCTTCTCCCGTCACTCCCATAATCTGCGTGATCTTCTATATCTCCCGAAGAAACCTACGGGTCCTCATCCACTCTTGACCCAAGGAACTCAGTGTATTCATCTTGATAAAGTCCCAAACTCGAGGAGCCGCCGCGCTCCCATTTTCAGGACATGGGCCACCGCTCGCCGGCTGACCCGTACGGTCAAAGCCTAGGCCAACATCTTAAATGACGCTCTAAACTCGGCATGAGAGACCTACTCGCAAAGAACCCGTTGGTGCTTACGGGGCTTGGCTGTGCCCATCTCCATTGCCATCTTCGTAATACTCTAATTTCATTCCTTCTACAATTTACTCGGGCAGGAGGCATGATTCTCGCAAACATGTATAGAAAGGGTTAGAAGTATAGAGATATACTTCATCATACGACATAGATCATGAAAGAAGTAAAATTTCCTGCAATATCTGTAGCCTTTCTCCCATAACTGTGCGCGCTGCACACCCATGGAAAATACTTCACTCAATGCATCTTTCGGTACTGGGAAACTCTAAACCTCGTTCGATACTAAGTTTTTCATGACCAACATAGGTTTGGACAGAAATGAAACCTAGAACCCACGAATTATTCCAGTCGAAATCCATGGTGCATGAAACAGAGCGCTTAAAGAGCATAAATTATCTAAATCAATAAACTAAACATGAATAAGTGGAAGTATGCATACATAATGATCATAAACAGAGTCGACACTACAAAGTAGAAATTCTACATATCATCTTTCAGAGAAGACTCTAACATAATTGAAGAGCTGATGGAACAACATCCTCAACTAGCTCACTAAAAGTCTAAAAACTAAAAGTTCATAATTCAATCAACTGAAGGTCCTTGAAGGATGAGGACTCACCAATGATAGAACTGGTCTAAGCTTTGGAGACTAGCTAACGACGAGACTAAGTCTGGATTGCCCGAACTCCGTATCATGAAATGATACAAAGATAGTATGCGGTCATTACGTGGAATGTACTAAGTATTTAAGGTAAGTAAAATAGGTGGAATAAGTATAATCAAATCATGCACATAAACATAAATCATAAGATCACGAGAGTAAGGACTCGCTTTATTGATATTTAAAACTTGAATTCAAAATCAATCTCATGTCCAATCAAATGACCTAAAATCCGAGAATAGAATTATATGGCTTGTCATAACTCGAAATTATAAGTAAAAGCTTATAAATTTATCATTGGGTCAAACCTACCGAAAACATAATATTATATGTCATAAAACATGCATAACTAAAATCATGAAGAATAATGGGAGACTTGTCTTAACCGGTCAACTCGTGTGTTGTGGATTTACAACACTTTTGACGCTTAAAACCGAGAAAATAGCATGGACTGAGGTATATTTGTGTGGATATAAGGCACTTTTCCTTTGGTTACAGGATAAATTGGTGTTGAGCTAAGATGTAAAAGTTATCCTCGAAGTGTATGTGCCAGGCTCAATCACGCTCACAATACGAGCCGTAGGAAGTACCTGGCGAGTCGTGATCGTTGGTCGAGAAGGTAGAAGGAAGGGCGGATGAAGAGGTGCATTATACGAGTCTCGCACGAGTCGTAGAAAGCTTGTACGAGTCGTAGTGAAGAAGTCGTGAAAAGATTTAGAAGACTTGCACAAGAGGCCGACTCCTACTACGAATAGACAAGCATATTGTGGAATCGACAACAGTCGTACCATAGCATTCGTGATAATTTCTAATTATTTCAGTGTCTAATCAAGCCACTGGAGTACAAAAGATTTACTCATAGGACACAGTAATAATTGCATTTGAGACCAACACTTAGCCAAAATTCAGCCATTCAATGTATGGGAGGAAGGTATGGGGTTCAGAGACTATGGTAATGGATCGTAGGGATGGGTCGCACTATCGGAACCAGATATGGAAATTCACCCCGTTATCCTAGGAAAGGATTTTTTTGTCTCGTATAAATACATTTTATGTATTATTTTTCGTAAGAATGTATGTGTGGATGTGGAGAGAAGAGTTAGAAAACATTGAGAAAGGAGAGAGACTTGAGTTTGATTTGACTTGTGATCAACCTTTTCTTGAATTCTTGTTCTGCTACTTGCCTTTTTAAAGATTTTGTTGATTTATTAAAAGAAGTGTCTTTCTCATTCATAATTATAAGTGTTGATTTATATTCTTAATCATGAATGCAAATCACAACCTTACAACTATGAGAGGCTAAAACCTCCATTGCTAGGGTTGTGGGAACCATGGTGGATTAACACGCTATGTTGCACAAAGTGATTTTAAACCAATACTAAAATATTTATATTGTATTCTCTTCATGTTTAAACGTTTCTTAATGGTGCACAATTGTTACACCCCCGTAAAATTCTTTGACACAGATGGCCTATTCGCATGCTGGTTAAGAATTTAGAATGCCATACGTGCGAGAAAAGGGCCTGGGAGAGACCGACAAGCGCCAAGTCGGCGCGTCGCAAGGAAAATGCGATATATATAAATCGCATTCGACGAATGCGACTTTGTGGTCCCAACTATATAAAGCCTCCAACTTCGGTTTTTATCTTCATTTCATCATATAATTTCTAGAGAACGCGAAGTAAACAGGGAGAACGAGGATTCCTTCATAATATTCATCCGATTACGTCACAAACGCGGTCCAAACTCAAATTAACCCGCATACCGAGGTATTAAAGGCAAGGAGCATTTCTACCATTTAGTTCGTGAAATTCGGCCACGAATCGTCGCCCCACTGAGCTAAGGTAAATGGAATTGCTCCAAATTAGTGTTAATATACTCCTAGTAGCCCAAAGTGAGTATTTCTCCTTCTGACTTTTTGAAATAAAGAGTTTAATGTTTTCTGATGTCAAATAGCTGGTATATATATTAAAAGTGATATTTTCTTCAAGAATACTAGCGTATTTAGCTCCCAATTGACTCATATACAGCGAAGTTGGGAGAAATAGCAAGAAGTATTGACCGAGCTACATGCTAGTTAGTCGGGAAATCCAGCGAAGGTATGTAAAGATAATTCTTCTAGTTAGTAATCCAAGATAGCAAATAGCGTGAACTATAGAAGAAAGAATTCAAGCCTTCCAGAATTGAGTCTAGTATGAATCTAGCAAAGCATGTTTTATAATATTATGATATATATTCAGAACACAAAGTTAGTAAAGCACATTTGATACCGATGATATCTCGATACGTATAGTCTCAAAGAGGAGAATCAACTTAAAGCGTAAAAGAGTTCTTAATAAGAAATCATAATAATGACAGTATTTTCGATCAATATGCTTGCTATACGTGATTATTGTTTGCTGAGAATTCTGCCAGGCTATGAGGGCAATCTTGAGCGTCCTCGCCACCCCCGGGCTGGTAATTGTGTCACCCACCGTGAGGGTGGGGATACGCCACCCAAGGAGTGGTATGCCATCCTCATAGGGACGGTAAGATGGGATGGAGTATCTCCCCTATACAGAGTTGATCAAAGATAGCATTACGTGAGCACAGTACGTAGTACCGAGTACAGTGTACAAAGTTGAGTACAGAGTCCTTCTGTGCCTTAATACGCTACTTATATCGAGGTCATAGTCCGAGCCGAGAATCTGTGGGGTCAGAGGTGCTCGTAGTTAGTAGATGAGTTGAGTGATTTACTTTTTGGATGGTTTTGACACGAGTAGGGGTATATAGGATTGCTTGCTTTGTTGGAACCTTCCGCTATGGGGGAGGATATAGGTCCTTCTTGTTATATATATGTATATACTTGATATCTTTTAGCCGATAGACAAAGAGGTCACCATGACGACAGATAAGGTCTACCTTACTTCAAGATGATGCTTGTTTAGATTCCATCACTTTTTATTTCAGATATTTTTACTTCGAATTTCTAGTTATGTTGTTTATATTTAAGTATGTTCCGCCTTGTTTGCATACCTTGCACTGCCTCGGGTACCGATGCTCATTTGGGTGCCGATTACTTGCCCGTTGTGTACCCAGACGCAGGAGCCGATCCCTCGTGATCCTAGCTACCATAGAAATACGCTCCCCGGGTCATCTAGAGCTTGATATTCGGAGGTTTACATCATTTTATTTTTTTATATAGTAATGGGTAGGTCGGGGCCTCCCACCTAACCATATTATCGCATTCCAGAGGCTTGCGCATTGTGTATATCTCCTTGTGGTTGCTGCCGGCCGGTGGGGCCGTGCATATGTTTATCGTTAGTATTGTTGCTTATGTTGGTCGTGTGGTCGTATCCAAGAGTAGTGGTGACTTTCTTGCCTACGTAGTTGTTCAAAGATTTGTTATACCGATTTAGAGATAACTAGACAACATGGTGGCCTTGTCGTCCGCATAGGGTTCCCTATATGAGTAAGGGATCTGTTTAGTTGATGTTATAGTATAGGTGGTTATAGGCCTAGTCGGTCGGAGGTTGTGCCATGCTCGTTATATAGCCCGTTGATCTCAGTGACCCGAGTTAGAGCCACCTTGCACCCGATGTGCTTAGGCCGTATCTAGCTCGCAGTCCTAGCAGTGGCACCAGGTGCCAACATACCCCCTAAGGCGGGGCGGGACGCAATGTTAGGACTTTCTTCGCCCTTACTTAGGTCTAAGAGGTAGATTAGGAAAAGAGAATACATGGAACCTCGACCTGGATGATCATTGTACAATCCTGAGCTGTGGTAGCAGGATAGTTAAATCTGGAACTTAGTGATAACGGATAGTTTGAAATCGCTCATAAGACTTGGTCGAGTGATTGAGTATAGTCATTCAATAGGGACCTGTCGGTCATTTGAATGAACCTTGTTATCAGCTCTATAAGTAAGTGTTGGTGATGATCACGAGTGTATACCTAAAGAAGTTATGAATCCATGGGGAACACAAACCTTAGTTATCCTATAATATTGTTTCAAAAACCGAAATTTTGATAATTGTGTTTTATTTATTGCTTTCTTTAGAAACCCCAATTTTGAGTAACTACCTCACAAGTTCACTTATCTACTGTAATCTAGCTCTTTCATATTCTCGATTGAACCAACCTCTAGTTGGGTTCTTCATTGACAACGCCCACTTCATACTTCAAAAGAGGGAGTTATGGTTTGAGCGTTATCAATAACCATCATGTATGAGTGCATGATGATCCCACGTCTTTCCCACGTGAGGAGGGCTATCCTAACCCTTGCCGTGTGAAAGGATACTTAAAGTGTAATATCACGGTGGGCCCTTGGGTCGGGGGAAATGCTCTCTTAAGAGGCCCAAAAATATACCTACATCAATACAGAGTTTATGAGACCGGGAACCTTTGGAACCCTTAGCTTACCCGGGCCCGTAAACTACTCCCAAAACAAGTATAATGCTCATATAATCAAATTCTAAAACATAACTTGAATCTATACATTTGAGGAGTCTTGACTCCAAAACATATATCTCTCATTTGATCTTGTTAGCCTTGGCTAGATCATAAACATGTCTCACTTTGTATGGGATTGCCCAAATCTAAAATCACGATACTTGAAATATACTTTATTGATCAAAATCATAGATTCATACATGGGTCATTTGTAAACATTCATACATACTAGATATCTCATCCTACCTGAAATCATGAATCATAAACTTAACTTATTCATGAACTTGCATAATTTTCAAAAGTTGAAATCACAAATTTAAAATCAAAATAGATATAAAATTTGCCCATGAATCTCAAAACATACTTTAAGTATGAATGGAATTGACCCATAAATAAATGATAGAGAATTTCATAAAATTAGGATAAAAACACCATAAAGATCATGAACTTGATTCAGAAATTTGAATTCATATAATTGAGGATAATTTTGAGCATGAGAGTGAAAGGAACCCTCATTCATGCCTCACATACCTAGGTAAACTAAATCTACACTTGTCTTTAAAAGTCCAAGAGAGTTGGAGAAGAACTGAGAATTCTAGGCACAGATCTTCAATGGAAATTTCCTAATCTTGCATGCATGGGAGGGAAATGATTTAGAATAGGTTAAACTCCTTAAAACCCTCTTTTTAAAGATTAAAACGACAGTTTTTACAAGGCTTAAGGGCTTAAAATTTATGAAAATAACTTTAATGAATTACAGGAAACCGAACTACTGGCATGACCTATATCACGAGTCATACACCTACAACTTGTGGTTAGTTTGTAACCAACCATTCAAATTTCACCAACTCTGAAGATTTCACAACTCATACCATGACCCTTAACTCCATCCTACGAGTCGTATTTATCCATTCATAATAGATCAATCATTGATAACTCCAAAGACTTGCTACGACTTCTGACCATGGGTCGTTCTACATACTACGACTCATAGTGGGACTCATGTTCTGGGGAACAAAATCTCTAACTTGATCCACGGGTCTTCCTATGACCTGTACTACCAACCTATGACTTGTAGGTTGAGTCGCACTGAGGCAAAATTTCCAACTTTTCGTCGATCATATTTCTAATCTCGAGTATAGTCTTATGAACTTTCGTGATATTACATAAAATTAAGTAAGGATGTTGCAAACTTGTTTTACTTCTCAGATGTGATGAAAATCTAGGGAAATGGCACTTTTGGTTTCAAGTTGAGTTTTCAAGATGTGATTACATTAGAACAATTCTTTCTATGGTTGTTGCCGTAAGTTACTATCCCATTCCTTGCCACTCTCCGAGCATCCAAGAACTATCACATGAACCCGGAATGCCTATATCCCTATGGTCGCGGTGAGGAACATGAAATGATAATTATGCCTACTTGTATTTTAACTAAATAGGATTGAAGGGTATATCCCTATCCTCAACAACAACTTCTATCCTCTCACCAATGGGTTCAACGGTCTTCGAATTCCTGCTCTATATTTACCTTTTAACCTTTGTCTCCTTACCCAAGTTCAACCGAAAGCCAACCGATTTACTTACAAGGTGACCAGTCTCATAAATAAGAAACTAAAATAAGTAAATACAAAAACCCATTAAATAAGAATCGAATCTAGATAACTAGTCTTTCAAATATCATCCATCCACCGTGGCCAAAACCCTAGAGTATGAGTTATTTCACTCATAGACAAGTGGAAAAACAAATAATTAATCATCATCGTTCAAAGTAAAAATAAAGAAAAGAAAGAAGAAACCTAGTGTAGAACTTGTCTCCTCCTCTTCTAAACGGCTCACAACCCTTACAAAATGATATACGGGATAAAAAGTGATCAAAAGATGATTAACAAACGACTCAGAGGCTATATATAGTTGATTCAAATGATGCTTTCTCCAACACTTCGCCTTAAAATTAGTAATTTTTACTTCTTGTAATAGGTTTGGCACACTGCCCCACCTATAGCACCACAGAGTTAGCCAAATTTTCCTAAGGAATAGCTTCGTGTGACTAACCCATCCGTAGCACCAAAGACTTAGTCAAATTTTCGCACGTCTACAATTCTAGCAGCCCACTCCTCGCCATAGCACCAAGGAGTTTGCCAAATTTCAACACTTTTAGATTATTCGAGAACCATTCATAGCCCCCGAGTGTTAGTCAAATTTCTTGGCTCTAGAACCTCTAGTTCCCAAATTTCATCTTCTCTCACCAGAATTTTGGAAAATTTCTCTAAGTTTGAATGCTCCTAAGACTCATGCCATCCATCTTTCCAAGGTGAGAAATAAAACATCTCTGGGTTTGGACCCGCGCCAGGCGCCAGCCATAGCCCCAAATTTGATGCATTTCTAATGTTGAGGACTAGGCACTGGACGCCAGCCATAGCCCTGCATCCTTCTCCTCAACTTCTCGTAATTCAACCTTGGGGTTATTTTTGGGTCCTTTCCTTAGGTTCTTGCTCAATACACCTCAAATCATTTGTTAATATACAAAACACACAAACACATGAATTTATGCATTTATTAAGGATTATGAACTTAGAACAAGGTAAAAGATGCAAAAATACATGGGAAAATGGGCATAGAAATGTGCCCAACATCAATAGGGAAGAAGACAATTCAAGAATCTAGTCAAAACCCTAGATTTAATCTCAATGAACTCCTGCATAGATTTAGGGAATATGGATGATTAGAAATCCTTATTTAGTTTAGCCTTACATACTCAGAAAGTTAATGTCTTAGACTCAAGCTTGAGGAACTTAATTTAAGAAGAAAACTTCCCTAGCTTCCTTGATGAACTTGAGAGCTAATGGTCTTGATTCTTAGGCAATGGAGATAGAGTTTAGGCTATTAGAATCCTTAAATAACCCCTTTTGGAATCTTAAAACATTCTGTTTTAGGAGATAAAAGTATAGGAATTTACTAACTTACCCCTAGGAACTCGTTTGGAAATTTCCGCCGGTCGCTGATAACGTCTCATCCAAAGAGTCATTGTCCATCTTAACGACTCGCTGATCCACTAATTCCATATGAAGAGATTTGTTAACTTTATTATCTTTAATTAACAGATAGTCGAGCGACTCATTGTTTGGTGCCATGAGTTGTCATGCGACTTGTTAGTTGTTATGGGGAAGCCTAAACTCGGCCGGGTAACAAATGACTAGACTAATAGGTCTTTATTCCTCACAATGACTCATTTCTCGAGTCATTCTCGTGACTTGGTGCATTTTTCTATTTTTGTTCTTCATGGCCAGACTCAATCCTAGGGAATTTTTAAGGGGGATCATTTGTCCTCGAATGAAGATTGAACTGACTCGTTAGATGATTTAACTAAGAGTGGCTAAACTAAACCTAACTCAATTCAAGGAATATTCAACCATACTAAGGAGTCCAACATCAACTAATGGAACATGAAACTGATAAGTATTCTACGAGAGAAAACTATTACCTCAAGTTTATTCGCAACTAGGAGGCACAACAATGATTACTTAGCTATTACATCCGCTTTCGCCTTTCCCAAGTAGCTCTCAACTAGTTGACTCCTCCATAACACCTTAATAGAAGCATGTTCTAGAGTTGGCAACTAGCTAGTTTGAATTAAAGATTTGGCGCCATTATCTCTATTGTGCTCATGTTGATGTGTTCACCAACCACAAGAGTTCGTAATATGTGTTCAGCCAAAGGAGTTGAATATGAGATAGAGGAGATGGCTTAAGTTGCTCAAATATTATGATATGAGTATTCTCTACCATCCATGTAAATCTAATGTAGTTGTTGATGCTCTTAGAAGGTTGTCTATGGGTCGTAACTCCATGTAGAAGGAAAGAATAGAGAGCTGTGCGTAGATGTTCGTAGAAGGAAAGAACATAGAGATAGCAAGGATGTTCATAGACTCTCACACCTCGAGTTCATTCTTTTAGACTCTAAATAAGGTAATGTGCTTATTTAGAGTGGGGACGAATCATCTTTAGTAGTGGAAGTAAAGAAAAAATAGGACAGAGATCCCCTTTTGCTTCAATTAAAGGAAGATGTCCACAAGCATAAGGTATTGGTTTTTGCATAAGGGGGAAATGGTGCCCTGTGGTGCCAAGGTAGATTGTGTGTTCCAAATGGTAGGTGGTCTCAAAGATAGAATCATGGGAAGAAGCACACAAATTTCTTTAGGTATTTGATTCCATCTAGGTTCCACTCAAGATGTATCATGACTTGAGAGAAGTCTATTGGTGGAATGACATTAAGAGGGATATACCGTATTTTGTTGCTAAGTGTCCAAACTGCCGCCAGTTAAGGTTTAGCACTAAAGGCCATGTGGTGTCACTTTGATATAACACTCACCTACTGAAAATGGGGAGATGATCAATATGGACTTTCACCTGGCCAACTAGATAACGCAAACGACATGACTCTATTTGGGTGATTGTAGATTGAATGACTAAGTCGCCAATTTTAGTAGTGAAGAGGCAGATTCAAAGAGAGGATCTTGTGAAGTTGTACTTTAGGGAAGTGGTGAAACTCCATGGAGTGCCATTATCCATTATTTCAAATAGGGGTACTTAGTTTACCGCTCAGTTTTGGAAGTCATTTCGTAAAGGTTCGGGTTCGAAGGTGAACCTTAGCACAACTTTTCATCCACGTAATGCATGGTCAAGCGTGAGCATACTATCTGCACTCGATGATATGTTAAGGACATGTATTATTGATTTCAAGGGAAATTGGGATGACCATTACCTCTTATTGATTTAACCTGATGAATAGAATGCAGCTTATCATTCTAGCATTCAGATGACTCCGTATGAGGCTCTTTATAGGAGGAGGTGCAGATCTCTCGATTTATTAGGTTTGAAGTTGGTGAAGCAAATGAAGTAGGATAGACCTAGTTCAAAAAGATATGGAAAAGGTTAAGATAATCCAAGAAAGGTTAAAGACTGCATAAAGCCGCCAAAAGTCTTATACATATGTTAGGTGGAGAGACTTAGAGCTCAGAGTGCATGATTGGGTTTATTTAAAGGTTTCACTCATGAAGGGTGTTATGAGATTTTGAAGAAAGGGAAACTCAAATTTCACGCTATATTAGTCCATATCAGATTTCTAAGAGAGTTGGCAAAGTAGCTTGTGAGTTGGAGCTACAAGCTGAATTAGCATCAATCCATCTAGTTTTCCACATCTCTATGCTTAAGAAGTATGTGGGTGACCCCTCACTCATTGTTCCTTTAGAGAGTGTAGGAGTTAAAGATAACCTATCATATGAGGAGGTTTCAATGAGATCCTAGGATCATCAAGTTCGTAAGCTAAGAAAAAGAGGTTGCTTCTATTAAGGTGTTATGGAGGAATCAACAAATTGAGGGAGCTACGTGGAAGTCGAAGCCGATGTAATAGCCAGAGTATCCTTATCTATTCCCTCCTAGTTCAGAATAAACTGAGGACAGTTTTCTCTCGTAAACTACTATCGCTTCATGCTCCATTAGTTGATGTTGAACTCCTTAGTATGGTTGAATATCTTTGAATTGAGTTAGGTTCAGCTTTAGCCACTCTTAGTTAAATCCATCTAGCGCCTACTAATCTTCATTCGAGGACAAATGATCCTAAGGGGGATATATTGTAACAACCCTCAAAATCCCTAGATTAGGTCCTATACAGAAGAACAAAAATAGAAAAAAATGCACTGTGTCACGTAACGACTCAAGAAATGAATCATTGTGAGGAATAAAGACCTATTAGTCTAGTTGTTACCCAACAAGCTTCAGTTTCCTGTAATCCAACAAGTCTCAGACAACTCATGGCACCAAACAATGAGTCCCTCCTCACTATCCGTAATTAAAGATAAGAAAGTTAACAAATCTATCCATATGGAATGAGTGATCCAATAAGTCAAAGTTAAGATGGACAATGACTCTTTGGATGAGCCATTGTCAATGACTGCGTAATTTCCAAACGAGTTCCTAGGGGTAAGTTAGTAAATTCCTATACTTTTATCTCCTAAACAATAATGTTTTAAGATTCCAAAAGGGGTTATTTAAGGATTATAATAGCCTAAACTCCTATTCTTTCCATTACAACATAAGAATCAAGACCACAACTCAAGTCTATCAACGAAGCTATAAAGTTTTTTCAATGTCTAGGGTTCCTCAAGCTTGAGTCTAAGATTAACTTTCTAGGTATGTAAGGCTAAACTAAATAAGGATTTCTAATCATCCATATGCCCTAAATCTATGCAGGAGTTCATTGAGATTAAAGCTAGTGTTTTGACTAGATTCTTGAATTGTCTTATTCTCATTGATGTTGGGAACATTTATATACCCATTTTCCATGTTTTTTCGCATCTTTTACCTTGTTCTAAGTTCATAATCCTTAATAAATGCATAAATTCATGTGTTTGTGTGTTTTGTATATTAACAAATGATGTGAGGTGTTTTGAGAAGAACTCAAAAAGGACCCAAAATAACCCAAGGTTGAAGGTTTGAGAAGTTATGAGAAGGATAATAAATATATTGCATGCTTATGCCTAGTCCTCAACATCAGAAGAAATGTGCATCAAATTTGGGGCTATGAAGAAGCGTCCAAAGCCAGGTCCTAGAAACTTCGTAGATGTTTTATTTAACACCTTTGGTGAGATGGATGGTATGGAGTCTAGAGCATCTCAAACTTAGAGAAACTTTTCAAAATTCTCGTGAGATAGATGGGGTCAAGTACCGTAGAGGTTCTAAAGCCAAGAATTGATAACACTCGGGGCGAATGGTGCCTGAATGATCCCAAAGTGTTGAAATTTGGCAAACTCCTTGTTCTATGGCTAGAGTGGAGAGTGCTGTAGGTGTAGACATGCAGAAATTTGACTAAGTATTTGGTGCTATGGATGGGGCTAGTCACCCGAAGCTATTACTTAGAGGAAAATTTGGCTAACTCTGTGGTGCTATAGGTGGGGCGGTGCGCCAAACCTATTCTCGAAGTAGGAAATTACTGATTTTAAGGCTAAGTGTTGGAGAAAAAGCATCATTGAAGGATCAACTATATATATATAGCCTCTAGGTCATTTGTTAATCATCTTTTGATCACTTTTACATTCTGTTATTTTGTAAGGGTTGTGAGCCGTTTGGAAGAGGAGACAAGTTCTACACTAGTTTCTTCTTTCTTTCTTTATTTTTACTTTGAAATTTATGTAAGAACAAAGTCGTACATGACCAAGAAAAGTCTTCCGAAGAAGCAAGCTTCAACGCTCCCCAAGACAACAGCGATGATGATTAAGTCTTTGTTTTTCCACTTGTCTATATGGCTAAACCACATACCTAGGGTTTTGGCCACGGTGGATGGTTGATATTTGAAAGACTTGTTATCTAGATTCGATTCTTATTTAATGTTTGTTTGTATTTACTTGTTTTATTTGCTTATTTATGAGACTGGTCACCTTGTAAGTAAATCCATTGGCTTTCAGTTGAACTTGGGAAAGGGGACCAAAAAGGTTAAAGGTAAATATACCAGAATTCAAGACCCTTGAACCCATTGGTGAGAGGATAGAAGTTATTGTTGAGGATAGGGATATACCCTTCAATCCTATTTAGTTAAAATACAAGTAGGCACAATTACGTTTCATGTTCCTCCAGCAACCATAGGGATATAGGCGTTAGGTTCATGTGATAGTTCTTGGATGCTCTGAGAGTGACAAGGAATGAGATCGTAACTTGCAACTAGAAATCATAGAAAGAATCGTTCTAATGTAATCACATCTTGAAAACTCAAATTGAAACCAAAAGGGCCATTTCCTAGATTTTCATCATCATCTCGAAGTAAAACCAAGTTTGCAACATCCTTACTTAATTTATGTAATACCCCGAAAGTTCATAAGACTATACTCGAGATTAGAAAGGATCAGCAAGAAAAGCTGGAATATTTGCCTCAGTGCCACTCAACCTACGAGTCATAGGTTACAAGACGTCATAGGAAGACCCGCGGATCAAATTAGAGATTTTGTCTCTCAAACCATGAGTCCCACTATGAGTCGTGACTATGTGGGCACGAATTGATCAGGATTCGTAGCAAGTCTTTGGAGTTATCCAATGATTGATTGTATGGGTGATGATAGACTCAGAGATGGAGTTAAGGGTCATGGTATGAGTCGTGGAAATCTTCAGAGAGTTGGTGAAATTTGAATGGTTGGTTACGAAAACTAACCACAAGTTGTAGGAAGATTGTATGACTCGTGATATGGGTAGTAGAAGTTGACAGTTTAGTTTTTCCTGCGAATTCATTAAAGGTATTTTCATAAATCCTAAGTCCTTAAGCCTTAAACTATGTCATTTAAGCTCAAAAGGTAGTTTTAAGGTATGCACATCCATTGACAATAACCTTCATATTTGCACACATCCATTTTCCAATTCTAGAGGCATCACAATACACGACAAAACCATTTATCCTCGGTAAATATCAATATAGGAGCGGTAATCAAATCTGTTTTCAATTCCCGAAAGCTTTTCTCACAAGCTTCTGACCATTGAAATTTTACCTTCTTCTAGGTCAACTTAATCAATGAAGAAGCAATAGTAGAAAACCCTTTCAACAAACCTTTTACAATAGTTGGCTAAACCTAAGAAACTTTTGATGTCCATCGGAGTTGCGGATCTTGGCCAATTCTTAACTGCTTCAATATTTTGAGAGTCAACCTTAATACCTTCTCTAGAGACAATGTAACCCAAAAGAAATGTGCCACATACTTCAACCAAAATTCACACTTAGAGAATTTGGAAAATAACTTACTGTCCTCAAGTGTTTAAAGGACTATTTTTTGAGATAACGGCATACTCCTCCTTACTCTTGAGTAAACTAAAATATCATCAATAAAACACAATAACAAACATGTCCAAATATGGCTTAAATATTATGTTTATGAGATCCATAAATGTTGCGTGTGAGCATTAGTCAATCCAAAGGACATAACAACATACTCAAAATGGCTATAGTGAGTCCTAAAAGCTGTCTTGGGAATATAATATTCTTTACCTTTAACCGGAATGATATCCATCTCGAGGTCTATATTTGAGAAACATTTGGCAGCCCCGAAGCCGGTCAAATAGTCAAATAATTTAGAAAGGATACCTATTCTTAATGGGGACCTTTGTTCAACTGCCTATAATTCATACACATTCTAAGAGTACCATCTTCTTAGGCAATAAAGAGAACTGAGCACCCTAATAAGAAAGACCAAATAATGAACTTTTATCAAGAAAATCTTAACTACTCCTTTATCTCTGCTTGAACTCACCGGAGTCATTTATATGGCAGAATAGAAAATAGGCTGGATTATTTGGAAGAAGATATTGATTCCAAAATCTACTTCTCTATCTGGAGGAATTCCTAAAAGATCATCTAGAAAGACCTCGGGAAACTCATTAACAATCGGAACCGATTGGAAGGGATGGTGTCTCAAAGACAGCCTCTTTCTCTCTCTCACTAAATAGTAGAACACACCTTCAGATATTTAACTTTCTATACTTAAAGGTATGAAATGAAACGACCATTAGGCATAATGAGACTACCCTCCCACACTAATACTAACTCATTTGAAAATCAAACCTATTACTCAGTCCTACAATCAACTATGGCGTAACAAAGAATATAACCAGTCCATGCCTAGAATAACAACATCAAAGTCCACCATGTCTAGCTCAATCAAGTCAGATATGGTATCTATATGATGGATTGAAACTGTACACCCTATAAATACTTTTAGCTAGAACTGACTCACCGACTGAGTAGAAACATTGTAGGGCATCTAAGAGTTGTTTTGGACACTTTTCGAATTTAACGACTACATAGAGCTGCAGTAAAAGACTAGATCCCGGATCAAGAAAGGCATAAATATCAATGGAGAAGACTTTTAACATAATAGTAACAACATTTGGGGAGCTCTCCAAATCCTAACAACTAGACATCACATATTGACGCTTTAACTTCACCTGGGTCACTTTGGCACGCTTTTTGGGAATGTCCGTCTCCTGGTGGAGTGGGTTGGGCTCTATTTCCCCATTGCCCTATTGGGATGGACAACTTTCAGATAATAAAGTCCTGTCAACTGCACCCATAACACCTATCTCTACCTAAACAACACTTGTCCAAGTGGGATCCTACCACAATTGCTCTAAGATAGGTGTGGGGTTCCCCTCGAACTGCATTAACTTGCACCTAGGACCTCTGATCATTCCGGTTACCTGAAGCTGGAGCATTAGCTGACTATGTGGATCGCAAAGGATCTCTCTTCTTGAAGAAGGACCTATTCCCATTCCTGTTCCTCTAATGTGTGGTCTCATTGCCTACTAGCTTGACTTGCTTTGATGCTCTTCCGCTCTTCTACTTATCCTCTTCTAAATGTTGAGCATATACCATGAGTTTTGAAATATCCATATCACTAATTAATAATGAGCCCTTGCATTCTTCTTCATAGCTTTCCTAGACCAAATATGAATTTCCTATTCCTCGGGCCACATGTCCGGTACCATCTCTAGAGCATATCTCGGGATAGCCGAATGAACTTAAGGTTGTAATTTTTGCCGCCATGGTGCCCCCGACTAGTTCACAAAACTCTCTACCTTTGCCTCTCTCGACTCTTGGGAAAAGAAGTGGTTTAGGAAAGCTTCCTCAAATTGTCCCAAGTGGATGGAGCCGCATTATCACCTCGCTCTTTCTCCTACTCAAATATACCAAACATGACCTACATGCTTAAGCTGATAAGAAGCAAACTCAACTCCCTCTGTGTATGTGTCTTGCATTGCCTTTAGAATCTTCGATCTTATCAAGAGTTTTAAGGGTTCTTACAACCTTAGATCTACTCCGAATACCGGTGGGTTCATCCCCGTGGAACTCCCTAATCCTCGATGCTCCTAAATAAAGAGAAAGAAACTAGTTGGTGCTAAGTTTTGACGTCCTGACCGAAAGGGCACCACCAATTGAGTGAGCATTTGATAGCCCCTTTGAACTCGCCTTGAAGTAGAAATGCTCGGAGGCTGGGGAACTTGTGTCTTTTGGATTCTTCCACTAGAACTCCAAAATATCTTCTACTAATCCCCGTCTACCTAATCTTCTTTATAATAAGATACAGTGCTAAATGGAATTAGTCCATGGAATGTACGGTATGTAAAATAGCTTAAGAAAATAATAGTTTAAGCAAGAATATCATAACTAATAGGATAACTAACTCAAATAGTATAACTGAAATTAAATCGCTCGAATGATGCGACACAACAGAAAAGATGTGTAAAATAGTTTGATGCAATAAAACTCATGCATCATAAATAATCTCTCGCGCCCAAGGCTGGAAAGGAAGTTGCCCTTCTCGGCCCCCCGGGCGAGGGACCCCAAAATTGGAAGCATGAAATCGCTAAACAATGCGTCGACTCCTTCCTTCATTCCTTTTGAAATGCACTCAAATCATTTCCAAGATCTAATCGCTTTTTTCTTATGTAGTGAATTCTTATTTATACTTTTTTGGGAAATAATGTAACACCTCAAAAGTTCCTAAGATTAGATCCGAGAGTTGGAACGAAGAAATAGAAAATTTGTACTAGGTCAACGTAATCCAGTCATCAAAGCAATCATCGCTACTCCAATCCAGTCGTTAAGTGACTCACGTTTACCTAACAAGTCTAAAAATGACCCATCATTTGTAAAAATCAAAATATCTCCTAACAAGTCGTGAAATGACTCGCCATTTGCCTAACGAGTCACAAATGACTCGTGGTTTGTGAAAATGTTATTTTTTGACAGTCAGACGGATTAAGGGAAATGACTCATCATTTGCCTAACGAGTCGTTAAGTGACCCATCATTTGAGCAAAGAAGTGGAAAATTCTAGTGTACTTGCTGCATTAAGTAAACGACTCATCATTTGCCTAACTTAGTCGTCAAACGACTTGTCGTTTAGCAAGATGAGATTTTCTATTGAACCATTAAGGGAATTTTTCGTAATTTCTAAGCTCCTAAGTCCTAAACTACATCGTTTTAAGCTCTTAATCTATCCTAATTCATTCAACTCCCCATGCATGCAAGATTAGAAGTTTCCTTTGAAGATCAAGCTTGAAATCTTCCAAATCTCTTGGGCTTTTCAAAATCGTGTTAAGAATCAATTCTACTAAGGTATGTAAGACTATGATATTGAGAGTTCCTTTCACTCTCATGCTCAAAATTTCTTTAATTCCATGAATTTAAGTTCTAGATCAAGTTCATGATCTTATGCGGCTTTATCCTAATTTTATGAAAATCTTCTATGATTTATCTATGGGTTAATTTGATTCATGTTTCAAAGCATGTTTTAAGATCTATGGGTAGATTTTATACCTATTTTGATTATTAATTCATGGTTTCAAATTTTAGAAAATTATATCCAATTATGCAAGTTTCATGAAAAGTTAAGTTATGATTTTGATTCTCCTAAGCCCTAATTTATGATTTATGATGACTTCTCTATAAGTACTCTTCACGAGTTTATGAATTTCAAGTATGATGATTTCAAGCATGTATGTTTTTCTATGATTTATGGGTTTATGATTTTACACTCACGGCCCTATTTCATGGCTAATCATGGATTTCAAGTATGATCGATATGTTATGATTTATCTAGCCAGAACTTGCGAATGATTTCACGATTATATGAGCCTTCATGTATGTTTTTGGGAGTAGTGTCTAGCACCGACTAGGCCCTGCTGCTCGTAAACTCCACGGTCTAAGAACTACGTACAACGTAGGTTTATATTCACTCTAGGAAAATCCTTGTTAGTGATATCACACCATTTACGTCCCTTTACCTCGGCAAGAATGGGCAAGCCCGCCCCAATTGAGCCAGATAGTTGGGGCATCATGTGAGCTCTATCATAATAGTGTCGATTAAGATGAGTCCTCTCATTGTTCCTCATGATTTATGAATTACATTTTTACGATACTTTGCCTGTTATGTTTTACAAGGTTTCGCTTATAATTATGATTATCAAAAGTTCCAAAACCTTGAGCCCTCATGTTTATGTTATGATTATCATTTAATGCTTCCTTGAACTATCCTACTTATGAACTCTCTATGTATTTTTATTATTTTGTTTTTACTTTACCTTGCATATGATCTTGGGAAAAATAGTACGCCCAAGTGATGCTTTATAACTTAGTTTTGTCTTGTTTATCGAATTAATTATATATACATTCTCATGTAATTTTATGTAAATGTGAATATATATACTAACCAACATGATTAGTTCTTGTTTTGTAGGTTTAAAATGAATTTGAGGAACTAATCTACGAGTTGGTGAAGTGGAGGCATGGAATCGAAAGTAAAACGCGAACGCCGGGCAAGGAGGATGCGCTAAATGTACCACCGCTATGTTGGCAACATGCCACACGGCAGAAGGCTGCGCCATCAAAGGCGGTGTCACGGCCCCAACGTGCTGCAATAAGCAGTGTGCCACGCCGCTATCACAAAAGGGGTCATGGCGACTATTTTGTATTTCCGTATTGTTTCCGTGATTCCTCCGTGTCACGAGGTAAATTGGCGCGTTCACCCTCCGTACACGGAGTTATTTCATGTCGGGCATAATTTTGTACATTCCTCATTTACTATAAATAGGTCCCTTTAGCTCCTAAAAATATTTTGTCACTGCAATATTTCAAAACTACCAAGGAGTGAAGGAGAAGTGGGAGAACTCACTGAGGGTTCTAAATTTCATCTTCTCTTCTACCAATTCTTGTAAGATGTTACTTTATTAATGTTTTCTTGTAATTCTATGAACTTGAGTGGCTATAACCCTTCCTCTAGGCTGAAGCCACAAGGTATGATTACGATTATGCGAATGTGTTTTGGTTTTAAGTTATTGATTGTTGTTTTGTATTATATTCTTAATTATGGTTGTTTTTAATGATTGATCACCATGAAAGCAATAATACACATTACACCTATGCAAAAGCTTGAGAAAGTAAAACCTACGCAATAACAAAGAATGTAGGGGAGCAAGTTTGTATCTTACGATATAATTCGCGGTTAGGATAAGAAATTATACCTAATTTGCATTGCTTGGTTACTAAACGGGATGAGTTAGACATCAACTTAGAATTGTCATATCACCACTCGTAGAAGTTAGTTGTTGAGGCTAAGTTGAGTTAATGATTAGAGGTACGAAAAGTCCCTAATCAGGAGCATAAACCCCGTAAACCATATCCACGTAATTGAATTGCCACGAACTAGAATGTCACATCCCCGCCATTCAACGATGTAGTCGTGAGGCTAGTTTTTCGTGTTTATAGGCTCTGAAAGACATGAACATGCAATTGTATCATGTGAGACGACAATTGATAATTCCATACTTAAACAATTACAAAGTGTAGTACCGCATGATTATCCGGGCTGCTAGCCCTAGTTGCTTCTTGAATGTTTTCAGAGTATTTCAGACCACCCCTAAGACTTTAATTAAACTTTATCGAAAAGTCTAAATCAACACTTGTGAAAGCACATCACACTTGAACTTGATAATTAGCCGACTGGTCCACTCGTGGGTTCGACATCCGTCTTAAAAGGCCACCGTATTACTTGTAAGACCATGTACACTTGTGTGTGCGCTTGGGCGCAATGGGCCAAAAAGTTTTTGGCGCCCGCCGCTGCACGCCCGAACAAGCTTTGCGCGCCGTTGCCGGGGACTCGGCGAAGTTTAGTAATTTTTTCATGGTGTGACTTTAATTCCTTAAGTGTTGAAAAAAAATATTAGTTTTAAATTTATTTTAGTTTTATTTTTTAGTCTCGATACCCTTCTGACATGACATTTGAACACAAATGGGTTGAATGGTGGATAAATTGCTATTTTGGTGAGTCCCGTCTGAATTGTGGGAGGACCCCACTTGTGGCAAAACCGTAACCTTGCAATATATGTGGTGGTCAAGAAGGTTATTGGAATGGTTGTCCAAATGCATACTCCCCTCCCCCAAGCCCCTACTATGATCCTTCTATTGTTTTTGATGAGTACAAGAATGATGAAAATGAGGACTTGGAACACCAAGCTCAAATAGAAAACATGTTGAAACAAGCCTGAGCGTATTGCATAAATGAGGCAGCAAATGGAAGTAATGAGAATTCATACTAAGGAAAATGGAGAAGCCTTTTAGAAATGATAAGCGTCAAGATCAATGGAGATGATGGTTGAGGCTGAAGCTTGCGCCGATTTGCAAGTAACGGTTTTATGCAATACTCAAGAGGAAATACCAGAAGAAGAAAAGGGTAAAGCCTCGAAGCTCAACCATTAGAAGCTTCAGAGTCCCGTGATGGTCTCACACATATGGAAAATCCATTCGTGGAAGAAGAGAGATAGAGTATCCCCCAGTGGACATTAATGGAGAGATAGATGTTGATGCGGGAGAAGGTGTATACAAGTAAGGAGGTCACTCACAATGCAAGCTTCAGAGTTGAGGTGTATTGTACCCCACTGGAAGCATTTTTTGACATTAAGGTTTGGTTGACAACCTAGAAATAGAGTCTCCCAGGCTTATAGAGAAATGTCTAGAGGAGGAACAAGCCCTTGAGGTACTCTTGAAATTTGTTGACTGGGAGACAAAATGACTTCGCTTACCTTAAGGGCCAATATGCAAAAGGCTTACATCTACCGCTTGTTCCTTTAATTTTTTCACCACCACCCTGGAGCATAAGAGGAAACTAGAGAAGAAATTAGGGTGAGATTCATATCCTTAAGGTGGAGGAAAAAGTGGTGAAACTTGGATACCGTCGTGCCGCGACGTAAAATTAGGCGCCGCTTGGGAAGGTACCCAATGGTACCATTTTTTAATTTCTTTGCATTTGAGTTGATTTTATTTATTTTTCATCTTGTGTTGTTTTTATTTATTTTTCATCTTGTGTTGTTTTGGTGGTAAGTTGCCACGATGGAGGGGAAGTCTGAGTACCCTTGGAGGAGGAATCTAACAAGCATGGAAGAGAAAAAGTGTGGGGTCGAATACCCACTTGTGCAAAATGAAGAAAAGCATGTTGTTAGCTAGGCATAGAGGCCTGTGGAGTATTTCACCCTTTTTGAATTTTAATTAGAGGCTTTGGGGACATAGCATGATTCAAGATTCTATTGTAAAATTTGTTATTTGTTAAAAAAAATTATGCTTAATGATTTTGGTGAATTTAGTGCTTGATACATATTGGAAAATTTTTTTGAGTTGAGCATGACTTCACCACCTGCTGGTTTTTCTTGTCTATTCTTTCTCTCAGTTCGGGGGGTATTTGAACCGAATAATAAAAAAATTTCTTTGTCTCGTATATAATGTTTTTAGTCAAAGTTAGGGACTGTTTCCGACGATGGATGGATGGCGACCATCTTGAGGAAAATTACTCAATAGGTTTTGGTTTTTGAACCCGTAGCTAATTGATGTGTTTGATGTTCTTGTTATGCTATACATGATTGTAAGGTACAAGTGTGGTTAGTGTTGAAGCACGTAAAGTGTATATAACTCTTGTTTGAGACACTTAGGCTCTTGAATTGACTCAATGTGATTGAAGCTTAATTCTGAATTCTTGTGATTAGCTAAGTAAGAGTCCATTAATGTGTCTTGAATTGAGCATGTGCTGTGAGTGTAAGGTTTTCGATTATTCCATGCTATTGTGGAATGTCTATAACTTGCCTGTGTATATAAAACGAAATGAAGGATGTGGACTGTAGGAGATGATTTAGGCATTTCTTTGAATGAACCTAATTTTTATCCTCACTTTACCTACCTTGAATGTTGAAACTAGTGAGCCCCATGGAGCCTTAAGCCTATTCTTTGATAGCTACAACATAAGCTTAATCCTTTTTATTTCATTAACCTTGATGTTGATCCAAAACTCCTAAGCGCTTAAGGGGAAAATCCGAAAGAGTGAAGGAGTGAGAAGCGTGAAAAAGGAGGAAAAGTAGCAAGTTGTAGGAGTTGAGAAAAGGTCAAAGGTGCACTTGTTTGAAAAATGCCCTTGTGTGATTGGTAGGGAGTAGGAAAATAAATGAATGAAAAGGTTGTTTAAGTACTCCTTACTAATAAGCTAAGTGTGCTTAAATAAATGGGAACAAGAAGAGAAAATTCAAGAGTGAAAAGAATGAGGAGGAAGTAATAAAAGAGATGTCCTTAATGAAGGCTGAAGTTATTAAAGCGCTGGGGAAGATAGTCACCGTTGTTATCCATAATATTACCTACCCGTCCTTTAGCTTACATTACAACCCATTAAGTCCTACTTGATCTACGTTCATACATCCTTAAATTAGTGGAGTAAAACACTAAGGGAAATCTTATGGGCCAATACATGATGCATGTGAATTCCTTGAGAGAGCGAGCGTAATTCTATTCATATACCCATACATGTTGTGATTTGAAAATTTGTGAGTAAAAATGGGTAACTCTCTTGTTTTGAGGGCACATGTTTAATGAAAGATAACATTCATGTGTGGATTTCTTGGTTGGTTGATTTGAATGAGTTTGCTAAGATTGAGAGTCGATTCTCGAGATTAGGAAGTCTTAACATGTTGTATTACATTTCAATGATTAAATCGCAGCTCTATTTAATTTGTTATCTTAAATAATCATTATAGTCGTAGTTTGAATTCTCTTGCTAAATTAGTTATGTGTGATTATCCATATTCATGAGATGTAAAAGGGTTGTTCGAGGACAAACAAGGCTTTAAGTGTGGGGTAGGTGATCTTGGGCAAAATAGCATGCCCAAGAGATGATTTAGAACTTAGTTTTGTCTTGTTTATCGGATTAATTATATACATTCTCATGTAATTTTATGTAAATGTGAATATATATACTAACCAACATGACAAGAATCCTATTTTTTAGGTTTAAAATGAATTTGAGGAACTAATCTACGAGTTGGTGAAGGGAGGCATGAACGGGAAGTAAAACGTGAACGTCGGCAAGGAGATGCGCGAAAAATGTACCCCACCAAGGCGTTGGTAACGTGCCATGGCTGGAAGGCTGCGCGACCAACGGCGTGTCACGGCCCCTAACGCTCTGCACAAGCAGCGTGGCCACGCTATCGCGGCAAGGCCGCTTGGCGATCGTTGTATTTCCGCATTGCTCGCGATCCCTCCGTGTCACGGGAGGTAAATTGGTGCGTTCACTGCATCACGTAGAGCTATTCAATGCCGGGCATAATTTTGTACACCTCTCATTTACTATAATAGTCCCTTAGTTCCTAAAAACATTTTGTCTCATAATATTTCCGAAAACTAACAAGGAGTGAAGGAGAAGTGGAAGAACTCACCTTAGGGTTCTTAAATTTCATCTTCTTCTACCAATTATTGTAAGTATTTACTTTAATTATGTTTTCTTGTAATTAATAAACTTGAGTGGCTATAACCCTTTCTCTAGGGTTGAAGCCACAAGGTATGATTGCGATTATGCGAATGTGTTTTGGTTTTAAGTTATTGATTGTTGTTTTGTCTTACATTCTTAATTATGGTTGTCTTTATGATTGATCACCATGAAAACACACACATTACACCTAGGAAAAAGCTTGAGAAAGTAAACCTAGGCAAGAACAAAGAATGTCGGGAGCAAGTTTGTATTTACGATATAATTCGCTGCTAGGATAAGAAATTATACCTAATTTCGCCTTGCTTGGTTACTAAAACAGATGAGTTAGACACCAACTTAGAATTATCACATCACTCACTAGAAATAGTTGTGAAACTGTTGAGTTAAATGATTAGATGTACAAAGTCCCTAATCAGAGCATAAACCCCGTAAAACCACATCCACGTAATCAATTGCCCACGAACTAGAATGTCACATCCCCACTCAACGATGTAGCCGTGAGGCTAGTTTGTCGTGGTTTAAAGGTTCGGAAGACCATTAACATGCAATTGTAATTATGTGATACGACAATTGATAATTCCATACTTAAACCATTACAAAGCGTAGTATCGCATGAGATTATCCCAAGATTAGCCCTAGTTGCTTCTTGAATGTTTTCAGAGTATTTCTATGACCACCCCTAGACTTAATTAAACTTTATCGAAAAAGTCTAAATAAACACTTGTGAAAGCAATTTCAATACTTGAACTTGATAATTAGCAAAATTGGTCCGGGCCCCGTGGGTTCAACATCCCATTCTTAAAAGGGCCACCAGATATTTGTAAGACCACGTACACTTGCGGGTGTGCTTGGGCGCAGCCGTCAACAAGCTTTGGTGCCGCTTGCCGCACATTCTCAACAAGATACTGCACATTCAAAGTACCGACCACATACTCTATGTTTTATCATTTCATGATATAGGTCCGACGTATCGACTCTACCCGCACCATTAATCCTACTTTGTATCACCCCGTTTAGCTAGTGTTGGTGAGTCCTCATCTTTCGAGGACATTCAACTTAGTTTGTTGTTATGTTATTTCAAGCATGCACTTTGTCGATCTAGTTAGGGATGTTGTCTCATCAACTCATCGCTTATGGGAGAGGCTTCAAATAATATGTAGAATTTTAGCTTGTTAGTGTTGACCTTATTTTAGATTAATATGTATTAAGACTTCCGCTTGGTGCATATTTTATTGTTACACTGAAATTTTTTGGTGATTATTTGATTTTTGTATGCTATGTTAAGGGAAGTACGGTTGTATATTTGCCGAGATGACAAGGGAAATGTGTGCGAACTTTAAAACCGAAGAGTATTTGAAGTTCATAAGTAAATTTCAACTTTAAATAACCATAACTTTCCTAGTATATAATGAATTAGAAGCCCCACCTATCAAATTAAAGGTCTTTTTAGTCTAATTTTCAAAACATCAAACCACTCATCAATCGGAATTCAGAATAAAAAGTTATAGATGTTTTACCGTGATACTACCAGTAAATGAGGAGGCCACGCCTAAAACGCCACCGCCCAACTTGCTTTATATTTTAAGTCATGACTTATCAAATCATTCTAAATTTTAAATTAAGGTGCTCCTCGTTATCCTCCGAAATTCCTCTCAAATTTCCGTAAAACAACTAAGGAAAACACTAAACTAAACTCCATTAAACTAAAGTTAAGTGAAGGGGATCTACCATAAGGTGAAGGTGGTGTGTTGGTGGCTATTTTGGCTGCACTTGGGCAGTGTTGTTGTGGTGAATCACAGCTTTATTTTTGAAGCTTTTCTAAACTACATATACTTTCACTCTTGTAAGGATTAAACACAAGTATAAAAGGTAAGGATTCTACTACTATCCTTACTTGAATTTTTTATTACAAGACTAGAAGTTCGAGGTGTGTTTGGTGTGTAAGTGAACTATTTTGTGGCGCTTGACAAGGTTGCTGTATTTTTGGACAAGAAGTTGAGGTCAATTACTCCTATTTTTAAACAAGAACAAATCCCCAGCAAAAGGTAAGTATTTCACCCCTTTAAACCTCTCAAATTTAAAGTTAAAATTGAAATTGGCAATAAGTGAGTCATTGATGGACTGCTTGTGAGCTCACGCTTCATATCTTTAGATTTTTGGCTGTTTATTTTGCAGTAATTATACTTTATATTGAGGGGAAGAATTACATGACATTAACTAAGGTAAATTTCCTCTTGTTTCTCCCTTAAAAGTTAGTGAAAACTAGTTGAGAAAATGGTTAAATGTTGTTGATGTTGTCGCAGGTTGTTGTTTCTATTGTGACTGCCATTGTTTAGTTATTTTGGTTGAATTTTGTGCTATATATTGCTTGTCATTGGCCTATAAAACCACCGGATTAAGGAGGTTTAGGGCTGATCATTGAAATAGGAAATCGGCTAGAGAAAAGTTCATCTGGAGAAAGGTATGTAAGGCGTTCTTTGTCTTTGATTTTCAAGCATGAATTCATGCCGAGGATTAATCCGGTATTCCCTGTACTTGAGCTTCTGTAGTATCATAATATAGTTCCTCCCGCTGTTAGAATTACTTGGTATTAAGTTGTGTATTTTCTAAAGAGTTGGAACGCATGAATGTGAAGCGAGGGCAATTGCCTTCTATTATGGTCATAGTTGTAAATTGAGTCTCAAGTCCCCGGCATGGGCACTGTGAGGTTGTCCTTTACATTATGTTATGAATTTGTGGTGTCAAAGTTATTTCACATTATGGTTTCTAAGAAATTTGGTGTTATGGCAAGACGACGACGCGTGCATAAACCGAAAATTGAATTTCGGTTTAAACTCAATAAGGGCTAATGAGGGTAACAAAATGGAATTTCCTTATGACAGTTACCTACCCTCTTATATTCATGTTTTAAGGTACCTAGGGCCATGAGATGGTTCCCCGATCCTCTTCCTTAAGTTAAGCGACTAATTAATGCGTTTCTTAATTAACCAGTTACTGCTAAACTTGGAAAATAGGGTCCGAATGGATAAACTATTGATATTTATATGAAACCATCTTATTGGCAGGTTATGCAAAATATATTGATATTAACAAAGTTTACAAAAGTCATGATATATATATATATGCGTTTATGCTTACGTTCACTAGTGCCCTAAAGCAACAAGGGATTACCTTTCGAAAGTCGCTATATGTTTATTAGAGCTATTGAATTATCTAGACCTCTTGAGAATTTCTTAAGGATTTAAGTAGAAACGCCGTGATGTTCTTTGAAAGTTGTAGATGCGTAAATCAATCCTAAGAGAGCAAAGGTTGAGGCTCGTAGCAACGAGAGGTAAGAGTAAATATTAGACCTTTTTAAGGTAAAATGAGTTATATGCCCTGTCCATAAGTTGATTTCAAGAACCTTTGAGAGATGTTAAATATGAACAAGACGATTTTTAAGAGAGGTTGGAAATTAGGTAAAAAGTGTTAGTGCTGTAAGAAATCTTTGAATAATGAACATGAGTAAAATAATTAAGTAGGGAAATTACAAATCCCGGTTGGAAAAGGAATTTATGATGAATACAAAAAGTAAAGCCAAAGGTTGTTTTTAGATGATAAGTGTTACGATTTTTAATGAGTTAGGCAAATAGCCAACAAGATTTACCCTGTTCTAATGACATTTAGCAAAAAGGGTTATAAATAAAGTTGGTTATGTTCAATTGTGTTAAGCTAATGGAAGGCCGAAAGTGTTAACTTTCTTAAGAAATGATTAGAATCAAACATTTTAAGATAGTGACCAAGTTAAGGAGAAGTTCTTCGTCATCCTTTTCAAATAATTATTTTTTATTATTTGTTCTATGAGTTGGAGTAACTTTCTCAAGTTTTAAAGGATTTTTTTTTCTTGGAAGCTTCTAAATTGTTTATAATGCTGCTAAGCTTCTAAGCTCCACATATATTGCAATGCTCACATGAGCTTTCCTACGTTGTCTAAAGCATGACTATAAGTCTATTTATCTTGCTGGGCAAATTTCTAAACAATTGCCAAGCATTTGTATATTAAAGAGCTCCGTGTGGTTTGAGATACACAAGTTATGTCTTCATGTTCATAAGTTACTTCGAGATGTGATATGATGTGCAATGAATGAGGTATGCTCACAATTCTTGATATGAAAGTATGAAAGTCAAACGAGTACAAGAACGAAATGAATGCTAAGCTTGTTATTGTGAAAAATGTTAGGTTAAGTTATTCCTCTCTGCTCCTAGTGTTAGAATTGCTAGGAGATGTTTAAAATCATGAACGTGAGTCTACACATGTTTTATGATATTCCAGTTATAGGAACTTCCCTTAGAATTCATTCACGCATATGTATGTATTTAAATTCTAAATGAAAGACCTATATGTGTATGGCATAATTGTAGTATTGGTGGTCGTGGTAAGATCCACACGTTATAAAGCACTCCATCAGGCATATTTTGCGGTTTACGTATTCGATAGTTTGTAAGGAGCTCCGTCAGCCCACTTATGATTGTGATTAAAATTTATTTTTATTTTAAAGCAATTTTAAAACTTTTTAAAAATATTTTTATTTTATCCCTATAGTACACCGTCGGGGAGGTCTTTTTATTTTACCAGTGTGTGGTACATCGACCGGAGATATTTTTATTTTACCCCGGTGTGGTACACCGATTGGACGAATTTCTTATATATGGATTTACGGTTATCGGCTCTAGCATTACAGTTATAGTTTCTTTCTTGTGCATTTTTTAATTGCATTTTTATCTCATTATAGAGTTATCGTTTCATTTCAGGATTCCATTGTTACCATTCCTTATTCCCGTTCAAGCTTATCTTGAGTTCAATTTTTATGTTATAGTAAGTTGTTATCAATTACAAAGTTGTAGTTATATTTATCCTTTATATGTTTATGTTCTGGGCCGGCTATTACAGGATTGTTATCTCATGGTTATAGTTTCACCCTTACATACCACAAGACATTTCTTCGTACCGACGTCCTCTTTGCTTGGGTACTGCTGCTCATGCCGCAGTGTGCAGTAGAGGCCGTGATGACCGCTGAGCAGCGCTCGTGAGATCACCGTTGGTTGGTATGCTCCTTTCTTCCCGGAACTAGAGCTTAGTTATTTGTGCTTGAGTTTTGAGATGGAGTTATGGGTAGGTTGGAGCCCCGTTCCGACCATCGGCCGCTTTACTTTAGAGGATTTATGGACTTAGTGTGTACAAGTGTTATTCAATTTTGTGGCCTCGTTGGCTTATTGTTACTTGGTTTAGCACACTAATAGCCTTGGTTGAATTTTTGATTGTTTACCCAATATTGTTGAGACCTTATGGGTCCAGCTTATTCTTCGCTTGATTGTGACAGTGGATGGCCTATGTTACAAGCATGTCATATAGCCGAAGCCGATCAATCATGAACGAGTGCCGCTTGCGCCTACCCCAGCTTTTGGGGTGTAACATTTATAATATTAATTTCCTCTTGATGTATGCTCTTTAGCTGCTATGTTCATGCCATGGGTCGACTTGGAGGCATTCGTGGTTCTAGGTCCTATTTCTCAATCTGGATCTACGTTCGGGTCATGACAACGAGGTGGCACCCGATGTTTCTCGATCACCGCTGTTTTGCCTTGGGTTTTCTCAAACCCAAAGGTCCCATACAATTCAACCACTATGACTTGGGCAAGAATTCAAGTTATTTCTACATTTCGAAATAATTGATATTTTGCATGGGTATTGGCTATCTCTAGTCTAATCCCACACAATCACAACTAAATACCTACCATTGTTTTCTCACCATATTCCCATTCCTCTTTTTCAAGAAACAATAAAATAAGTAAGCACAATCTACACTTCCAATTATAGATATTTCAATTATAATCTAGAGAAAATAATATATTTATGCTAAATAAGTAGTTCTAAGATTAATTTTTTAACACCCAATTTACTTAGCCATTATCATGCACACACCCCTAGCAAGATGTTTAGCTACTCATAGATGAAGAACAAGAGATTATATTAATAAATAAATCCATATCATTCATCATCAAGAGTAAATTTCAAGCTCAAATTGTTCTCCAATGTAGGTTTTACCTTAGAAAGATGAAGAAGATGAAGAAAATCTCTTTTCTCTCTCTATAAATTCAAAATTATACAATACTCTCTATGCTATAGAATGGAATGTCCTATTCTTCTCAAAAGTGTATAAAATAGGGAAAGTCTCCTTCCGTTTTGTAAAATACATTTCAATTTTGCCTCAAAAGCATCCCAAAAGTCCTTGTGCCAAAGTTGGACCATTTTATCCTCTTCAGCACGACCTTACTTGTGCGGCACTCCGGGTCTCGCAAATGCCCATCTCGAGGCGCAAGCCGCCATGTAACCGGTCCGTAAAACTCCGGCGGGGATTCTAGTGTTTGCTCCCGCGTTTGGCAAGGTGCTCTTCCAACTAATAGGCAAAGATGCTCCGTGTTTCGCAGTGTCATCTTGCGTTTCAAAGGTCCTCTTCTCCCCACTCCATGCTTTTTGTTCACCTTTACTTTACCAATTCAAATTCAATACCGCAAAACCAAAGAGAATGGGCGTAAAACCTTCCTAAATGAATTGAAACTACAATAGTTCATGCTTAAAGCTTAATGAGTTGGTAGTTTACCAACTCATCAACCTTCGTATCTAAGATTCAACACTTAGTGCCTAAATACATTTTGCAATTCTTTATGATCAGTGAAGATATCAACACATGAACACCATAGAGGTTGTGATGCCAAATCTTAAAGCAAAAAAACTACCACGCCCAACTCTAAGTCACGGTCGATAGTTCTTCTCGTGATTTTTTAGGTTATCTAGAGACATGTTACAATATATTTCCATGTTGCATGATGACACAACCAAGGCCAATTCTTGAGGTATCTGATACACAACCATCTTCCCGGGTTCGCCCGGTAGGGCCAATGGAGCAAAAGTAAGCCCCATCTTCAATTACCGATTCTTTTCACACATTCATCCGACCATTGGAATCCTTGATGAGTCAACTTCTAGTTAATGGAAAAGCAATAGAGGAGAAATCCTCATGTCTAATATCTAGCCAAACCTAAGAAACTCAATATATATTAGGCTTGTGGGTCTAGGCTAATTCTTCACTCGCTTCTACCTTTTGGAAGTCTACTCGACACCTCATTGAAAATGATCTCGACCTATTTTCATGGATTCTATCCAAAATTCACACTTGGAAAACTTTTCATAAAGTTCACGAACTTGTGTCTGCAACACAAAAATAGAGGTACTCGTACAGTCTCTCTTGCTGCGGAAATACACCAGAATATCATCAATAAAAACAAGCACCAACATGTCAAGATAAGGTTTGAAGACCATGTTCATTAGATCCATGAAAGTCGCTAGCTTTTGTTAACCAAAAGGACATCACTAGGAATTCAAAGAGCAATGGTCCCCAAGGTTGTCTTCGGAATGTCTTCATCCCTGACCTTCAACCGATGTTAACTTGATCTAAGGAAAATCTAGAGAAATATCTAGAACCTTGAAGTTGGTCATAAGTCATCAATTCCAAGAATGGATACTTTTTATGGTGACCTTATTTAGCTGGACGCTTAGTCAATACATTCTCAGGGAGTCGTCCTTCTACGGACAAATAGGACCGAAGCACCCCAAGGAGAAACACTCCGCCTAATGAATCCCTTATCAAGAATATACTTCAATTGCTTTTAAATTTTTTCAATTTGGCTATAGCGCCATTTTGTATGGTGGAATAAATATCGGTTGAATACCGAGAAGGACACTAATCCTAAAGTCAATTCCTTATTAGGAGTGAATTTCGGGAGTTTTCTGAAAATACTTTGGGATATTTGTTAACCAATGACATAGACTGGAGAGTTGGTGCCTCCGCATTGGTATTCCTAACTCAGCATTAAGTGACAAATACACCTTTTGGAGATGATCTTCCTATCCTTAAGGTATGAAATAAACTTAACTTATGGCACTACTGCACCTCCTTTACATCTGTGACCGGTTCATTAGAAAATTGAAATTCACAATTCTGGTCTGCACCGACTTTGCATAATATGAGAACAACCAATCCACGCCCATAATGACATCAAAGCCAATCATCTTCGACTCTATTAAATCGAACATAGTGTCTCTATGACATACAGTGACTATGCAACCCTTACAAACTCTTAGCAATAAACAGATTCACCAATAGTAGTGGACACAACTAGGGGTGTGGCATAAAATCGAAAATCGGGGGGTGGCCCAACCGAACCGAACCACCCGGTTTCTCGGTTTCTGCTTTTTCGATTTTTGGTTCGGTTTCGGTTTATTTTTTTAAATTTCATTTTTTCGGTTCGGTTTTCGGTCTTTAAATATTTTTTCAACTGAAATTTTACATTTTAAAAAAATTATAACTTAATTTCAAAAATATAAAAAAATCAAATCTTTAATTTCAAATTAATAAATAACTAAAAAAAATAAAAAAAATAAAAAAAATAAAAAAAATAAAAAAAATAACAAATTTTATAATAGTTTTAGTATGTTAAGAAAATTCTTACTATTATTAATATGCTTTGAAAGAAAAATGAAATATATAATATTTATTTACAAGAAAATTAGGACCATAGATTATTAAATCTTAAAAGACCCTTAACTTTTTTATTGGTTTTGTTATAAGTGATATTAAGCATATGAGAAAATTTATTATCAAAATTCATAAATGTTATTTATGTACTACTAAATGTAAACCAATTGATCCCGCTATTTTCTTTATTTAAAAAGTTAAAATTAAGCTTAGTTGAATTAAATTTTAGAATTCAAACATAAAATAATTTATTTTTGAATTTGAAAAAGATAAAACAACTCATTTTAATTAAAAAGTAGCTCATTTTGTAAGTTAAAAATAGCCCACACTAGGCCCATAACCGAGAAAACCAAATTAGAAAAACCGACCGAACCGAACCGAATTTGAAAAACCGAACCGAATCAATTAATTTGGTTCGAGTTCGGCACTACATGAAAAACTAAAAACCGAAAAACCGAAAAACCGAAAAACCGAAAAACCGAAAAACCGAAAAACCGAATGCCCACCCCTAGACACAACGAATGGTTCATTAAGTTATTTTGTCTCCTTCCCAAACTTCTTAGCACCATAGGAGATTACATAAGATAAAGTGGCTATGAGGTCATGAAGCATAAACATCATGAGTAAATATTTAATATATCTCGAAAACATCTCGAGATGTTCCACATCTTGGAAACTAGTTAAGGCATACAAGGTTTTGACCTTCACTTGTTCCCAAGTTGCATATTTTGTTGTGCCCTCGCATGAGCCACCGAGTTAGTGAGATCTATTGCCTACATTATTTTATTTTGCTGTCAGATAGTCTCTTTGAAAAATGACATGAAGTCCATATTCGTAGCATATATTTGTGCCCAAATGGCACTCCCCTAGGTGTTTCTTGCCACACTTTCGCAAAGAGGATTTTAAGGAGCCCTCTCAGGTAACATTAGCTTCTGAGACCGAGAACCTAATGCTCGACACTGACTAGTCTAAATCCCTCCGGGTCCTTCCTAGGTCTAGAGGTGGTGCATTTGTTATAGATGGAGAAGGGCCTCATGACCTCTTGTGAAAGAAGGACATGTTATTGTTCCCTTAATAATATCATCATTGCCAACTAACCTGACCCTCTTGCTCCCCGGGGTTCCTATCCCTATTAGACATGTTCACATGTTTCCTGTCTTAACTGGTTGTGAATAAATCAATAATCTCGATATATCCATATCCATATGTATTAAAGTTGCACCAAAATCACCAACTACGTGTCTCCTGAGGCCGCACACAAATTTATGAATCCTTTCCCTCATCATAGAACCATCTCTGGAGCAAAATGATCCAACTGAGTGAATTTAAGATTGTACTCCCTCATACTCATGCTACCTTGCCTAAGTGTTATAAATTCTTCAACTTTAGCTTCCCTCAGCTCTAAAGGCAAAGTGATCAATGAACGCATCCATAAAGTCACTCCATACTCGCCGTTGTATCATCCTCCGACGCTTCCTAATGTTTATATCAAGTACCAAAAATATCCTTCGCCTGGAAGAAGCGTTCAAATTCTATTTCACTAATATTCATGGCTCATAGAATCTTCTACACCTCGTCAATGAAGTTTTGGTGGTTCTCTTCATGTTTAGACCCTAAGAAGACTCGGTGGATTCATCCCGAGGAACTCTTGATTCTCGGGAGGTAGTCAGGAGCGTTCCTATATGAACTAGCATTAAAGGTGGGCTAACTTCGCACCGTGATCGAGCCACACTGTTGCGTGAGACCTGAATTGCTCCCTAAATTCCCGCATCGAGAGCTCCTCATCGAGGTGTGAAAGATACGAGGTTTTCCATTGACCCGCTCGTTAGTGGTTGAGATGATGCCATAGTAGGTTAGCGATAAGAAAACCTGGAATCGAGGCACCTATTAGTATTCACCTCAGTTGTATCATTAGCACTGGCATTTGCCCTCTAGATTGCGCCCTCTAGATTGCGATCGCTTTCCTTTTAGCAGATATTTTTTTAAATACATAACAAAGACAAAATTAGATTCAATTTCAGAGTTTGTCTTGACAGAAGACGCATCTAAATATGTAAAAAGGCTAGTATTTCCTAATATCTTGTAGCCTCCCTATTATAAGTGTGGCGCGCTTCACACGCATAAGAAGAACTCTTCTAGACATGGCTTCATAAATATACTAGGACACTGAACTTAGTACGATATCAAGTTTGTCACACCCTAAGCTTCCAGACCCCCGGGTGACCTCGCACTCCGATATCTAACTTGCCCTGTGCTGAACCAGCTACACAGATATAACCCCTAACATGTGCAAAATATAGTGAAAGATATCCATTTTATGCATAAAATTCTTAAAAGAAAAGAAGAAGTCATGCAGCCATAAAATCAAAAAGAATAATGTTCCATAATATAAGAGCGTAAAGGTCTACATCATGAATGAACGTACTAGACTCATCATCTATGAAGCCTCTAACATAAGAATAACTGTCTTACAAGGACAAGGGCCTCAACATACCTATAAGTAAAAGTATAAAAATGAAATAATGACACACTCCAAAAGCAATCTGGATCATGAATAGTAGAATGAATATGTCCTAACAGCAACTCGTCTACCTCGTCTCAGTACCCGAGTCCGCATTATTTAAAATGCAGCACCTCCATCAAAAGGGATGTAAGTACATACGAAAGTGTACTATATGTAATAAGAAAGAATGAAGAATGAAACATAACCGGCGAGAAGGATAGGTCAAGAAATCGTAGTCATGCTTGTACAAATAGAAAAAGATTTCAAACACGATAGGTTGACTCAAAGTTCGTATTTCACCATTTAACACCATTGGTGGGAGCTTATTGGTATAACCGACATAATCCACCATACGAGCACATGGAGTCTGATCTCGATATGATCAACTAAGCTATCTCATACCTTGGGCAGGTATGAGACATACATATCACTATTTGCTAGCAAAGGATCCATAATACGCCTTGGGCAATATGAAAGATACACTTACCCAATGGTATGATCCAATTCCTACATAGACAAACATAGTCTGCTAATTTATTATAAGTTGACTTATTCCTTCTCGGTTGACCATTTTACTCTCTTTATTTTATTTTCATAGATTAGCCCAAATGCCCATCATCATAAGTCATGTCTTTTATTAAAATATCATAAATCATGTTTGACTTGAGAGCCCATAAAATATAATTCTATTCATGTGTATTATATTGAGAAAATCATAAGTATTCATATGTCATAATTCATGGAATAAGATCATGGAGAGAAATCAAGTCCTTTTAGTATAAAGTTCATATTTTTTATAGAAGGGTATAATCGTAACTTAAATAAAATTTAATAGAAGAAACTTGAAAAATCATAGGGTGAGACTATGGAATATAAAAGAAATTCATAAGTCACAATCATGGCTACAATCATTAAAGACGCTTTTGTAATAGAATAAAATTGATATTTTAATAAGGTGAGATCATAACTTAGACCAAACTCACGGATAAGCATGAAATATTTTTAGAATGAGACATGATGGAAGTTCATAGGCGTTCATGAGGATTCAAAATATCTGTAAAATGATTTATCGTTTTAAAGAATTATCAATAATTTGATAAGAACCCTAACTATTCATGGAAGCAATTTCATGAGTTTGAATAAATGGTTGTTGAAAAGAATAATGATGTACCACACATAGATACAACCTTACATACCTTTTTTATCTACTCCAAATACTTGACTTGAAACCCTAACAATGAAGAAGAACTTCGAAAACTCATTCTCCTGAACCTCTAGATGAGTTCTCGAGCTAATTAGGATAGGATGAGTTACATTAGAATCATGTAGAAATTAATGAGTCTATGTTTAAAACCCCTGAGAAGATTTACCCAGCCTTAGGAGGAGTGAGGATAGCTTTTGGGGCTGTTAGGTTGAGCAAGAATGAGAAAATTGAGAAAAACTAAAACTCAAAAAATTGAAAATTTTGACTTCTCTAGAGGAATTCACTATGGCTAGCTGCATTTTGGTCATAAGTTGCACTGCTCAAGTTCCATATCACTATTTATGACTTACATATTATTAGCCATACCATAAAAATTCACTTGCGACTCATATGTGTATGGGTTTCTGTTATAACCGCTTGACAAGCAGCTTCAAGAAAACACTCATAACTCTCCGTATTCTGATTATGGTTAGCCTGGATGAGTTGGAAAAACTAAATTTATAGAGATTTAATTTAGTGGGTAGAACACCCAAAAACTCCTTATAAATTAGAGATATAATCATTTGGAGTTGAACGTATTCAAAAACTCCACACATACTTTTCATATTTCTTTCGCACATGCCTTTTTTTTCATAAACGGCCAACATACACCGTACTTTCCATGTACGGTATGTATGTGTGGCTCTCTATAACTGGAAAACAATAACTCTTAAATCTCCCATCCCACTCACGACTGCCTCAGTGTACGATCCGTATGTTAATTCTACGATTGTATCTCATGCCCGTTTTTAGTGAAAGTCTCAAAAGTTGAGTTTTTTAATAGGTGTTGTCTTGAGTTGTAAAATGTAAAAGTAAAAGACTAAAGAGGGTATAGGAGACAATATTGTTGTGAACAATTCCTTAGGTGTTACAAGGATGGTCGTAAACTTTAAATTATTGTGGAGAGTTGAATTGTAATTTTTGACTCCTAAGGGAAGGAGTTTTCCATGTTAAATACTTATGTTGATTTTACTTTCCTCAACTTACCGTCTTACATAGTTACCCAAAAAACTTGATTTTTGAATGCTTAGAACACAACCAAACTAACATCTTTGTATGTGGTGTATTTTTCTTCTTCTTCTTCTTCTTCATCATCATCATCATCATCATCATCTTCGATTCTTATTATGAAATTTCTACTAAACATATTGCACGTTCGAATTGAAATCTTTAATTAATAAATATCCCAATTTTTCTATTCAATTCATCTACACCTAATGTAATGTTGAAGTAAAACTTTAATTAGAAGAATCAAATAACAAAATTGAGAAATTATTATTAATTGAAGATTTCAAATTCTAATAATAACTGTGCAATAAGAAAGGAAATTACTAAACTTAATCTTCATAGCCAAATGATTGAAATTCATTATTGAATTTTGAAGAAGAAAAACAAAGGAGGTAAGGAAGGAGAAGAGAAGCAGATAATATCGAAGGAAGAATCATAGCTTTGATTTGATGAAATCGTGTACTTGAAGAAGATGAAATCGCGGAGAATGATTTGAGGAGAGGAAATTACAATTGAATATGATTTAGAAAAAGAAAGTTTTTTGAAATTTGAATGTTATTGAAATGTGATATCTTATTTTTATTAGCACAAAGTAAAGGATATGGGTAGATCCTATTAATAAATTTAAGCCCAAAATAAAAGGAGTTGCGCAGGCATTCGTTACTATTGGTAAAATCTACTCAATGATTTCAAAGGTATTTTTGGGGGCAGGTAAGGGAGAGTCCTGAGGTGGCATGCATTCAAAAACTTTTTGAAGCACAATGAAAGATAGAAACCAGGGCATACACCCTAGAATTTGAGGCGCAAACTCGGGACGTAAACTCGTACACTTCGACGCAAAAATATACTCACAAAGCGAGAATTTGATTTTTGTTATTTTAAAAGTATTTTTGCTATAGATCATTTTTTTTATTATTGGTGTAATGTGATATTTATAATTCATGTTATCATGTTTTCATGGTGTAGTGATTTTTCTAAAATATACAAATAGAGAAAGCAACTCTCATTGACCGTAAATTAACGGTTAAACCAATAACCCAAATCAATAATTAAGTTATTGGATTAATAATTTGGATTATTAATTTGACGGGCTGATTATTGTTTATTGTCCCAAGTTATTGAATTATTGGATTCTATTATCGCTTTATTCACTTTTTTTAATGGGTGAACTGACAACCCGATAATAAATTATTAAATTATAACTTTAGCATTCAATATATAAAGTATTATAGAAAGAAGATGAATTGGGTTTCAATGACAAGTGAATGTGATGTTATTCAAATCTAAATTAAAATTGATTGCTTTAGTCGGACTAGTTTTATATGTTCTTTCTCTTTTCACCCACTTTTTTCTAGCTAAACATACTTATGACTTATGAAAATTTTCGTATGAGATCTTAACAGTTAATCCGAGGAATGATCAATAACCGATTAACCAATATCTTAACAATTTTTTAACAGTTTAGCATGTATACAAATCGACAGAATTCAGTTAAGTTAAATCGATAACCTTCAAAATTGAATCCAATCGATCGATACATACCTAACCTCATAGAAAAAAATAACACTGCCATAAATAGTTTTTAAAGATGATTACATCTGAAATTAATATAATAGAGATTCCATAGCCCTATGCTCCTGAGATAACTTTATTCATTTTTATTCATTGCTAGTACACATTTTGTCATTCTCCTTCTTTAAAATATATAAATAAAAATCGGGCAAATATTAGTTGAGTGTAGGAGACTAGTAGATGTGGAGAGATCAATGATGAAGTGAATGATGATTTTATTTTAATAATTATCTCGACTATTATCATTTTTTGTTGTTAGCTTTCTCAAATAATAATTATAATAATTTTGTATTATTGGTGATTTATTTGCAAAATTATTGAAAATTTACTTTTTCTTATTTTCTTAGTAAATTTTTTATAAAATTTAAGATATATGAACTAACACCTCGTAGATTCATGAGACCTACATCCCGTGTTTTGAGACTTACACCTTGCTACATGCCGGATAAAATACCTCGGCCCGCATCCCCGCTTTTTAAAATATTGATCTTACTACATTTGATAAATATGAAAAAATACTATATATTTGGTAATAGTAATGTATTTAGTTACAACAAACTTTAATTTCAAGAGTAAATTTTCTCAAATGGTCACTCAACTAAATATGGTTCACTCAAAAAGTCACTTTTCTTTATTTATTTAAAAGTTCACTCAACCTGTTCACATTTTACTCACAAAGTCACTCAATCATTTTAAGTTATTTTTTAATTTATTCTTTGTTGACATGAAATTTTTATTTTAAGCCAAATCTTAAGAAATAAAATTCTTAGTAATTTTAATTATTTTATTGACCTGCTCCACTTGGCCCGACCGCTAAAACTATGATCTCAATAGATAAAAAAAGAAAAATTTACCTCCATACTACTTAACACTTTAAATTATTAGACATAAATAATTTTGTTCTTATTTATAAAATATAATAAATATATTATAAAACATAACATATCTTGAAAAAAATCTATTTCTCTTCTCTTTCTCCTTCACTACCAATCTCCTTCTTCTTTCATTACCAACCTTATTTTAAGCTCCCTCATTTCAGATTCAATCTCGACCTCTCTCCTTCTCCTTCATTGCCAACTCCCTTCCCATCTCCTTCACTCACAACCTCCTTTCCATCTCCTCCTCCTTCTTCTTATATTTTTTTGTCATAAAATTTCAAATTCAATTTCGAACTCCACCATAGATAAAATTGAAGCTTCAAAGTTGAAATTTGGGTTTAGAAAATTAAAATAATTTTGAAATGTGTGTGGTTTCAAAAGTTAGAGAACACCTTGGGGAGCCTATATCTTAAATTTAGGATGATTTAATGTAGATTTGATATGGTTCTGAATAAAATTATGTTAAAGTTTGTATGAATTTAAGTTTATATTGTTGTAGTCATATTAAATTTGTATGAAAATTATATACAGTATTTGTTGAAGATGTATTAAATTTTCAAGAATGTAATATGAATTTTTATACAATTTATACCATTAGATACATATTTCATATCGAATTTGAGTGATTCTTTTAAGTCTTGAGTGAGATATACACATTTTATACACAAAATTTTGAGTGAGATATACACATTTTATATTATTTTTATACACGAAATTTTAAATGAATTTATTTTTTTAAAATTAATGTTACATTTTGTAAAAGTTAAAAATCTTGATATATTTTAAAAATATTAAGTATTATTTATGTGTGCGTATAAAATTTGCCCTTAAAGAAATGACAGGTCCTCGCTCCCTCGCCCTCCTTGTTTTTCAGAGTGAAACACAATTTTTTTTAGGATATGTCTTTGTTTGTAGTTTTTCTCTTGACTAGAAGGATTACAAGGATAAGCCAAAGGAATTCTCATTTCTTGGAATTTTTGGCAATTGTTACTGCCTAGTCCAAATTTATTTTAGGCATATTATTATTATTTATTTATTTTGATTAAAACTTTCAATTTAATTAGTGTAGTTATCTTGAAAGTTCATCAATTATATTTTATTGAAGCGGTGACAAAATTATTGTCAATCTCTTAAATATTTGAAAAATAATTAATTTCATAAATTATAGCTTAACTAGCTCATGGACACGTGCGTTGCACATACATTCTTTACTAATAAGGATAAATTTTTTATAATAATGTAAATAATTTTAGAATAATTTTTAGAATAAGTAATAGCTATTATTCTAAATTTTGAAGGGGAGAATGCAAGCTAAACTAATGAAATGTGAGTCTATTCGATCGATGTTTACTATTATTATAAATATCAATCTTATTGAAATCAACTTTATGACATGAAATTGAAAGAATATTCTTCATTTTTAAGGAAGAAGGAGATCATTCTTTAATAATATTATTTTCTATTTCAAATATTATGAGAAGCCATGTAATTTAACAAAGAATACTATTAAGAGCGAGTAATTATTTGTGATAGAGATATTTAATAGTTAGTTCCACATTTGTGAGTTTGATAAAAAAAAAATATTAGTTGTCAAAACATGTATGTATGCCCTTTGTCTTCTTTGTCTTATTCAAAATTATTAGTTCATATCCGTGAGTTTGACAAAAAATATTAGCTAAATTATATACATATAATTGTGTTATAAAAATATAACAATCATCTATGAGATATTTAGTATTTTATGAATAATATAACACTCTATTATATCAGGAAATTTAGACATGAAAAAGACAGAAAAAGTGTGAAAGAAAGATTACCAATATTTTTCTTTGCCTTGAACAATAATCGCATCTCACTCTTATGCATGCAACTCAATATAAATATGGATAGAAAATGTCCATCAAATTTTTCTAAAAAAGACATCTAGACATAATCAAGAGTAACAGAAGCTCTTACACTTAATAAATTCATAAAGGAATGTAGAAAAAGTTAGCAATAATATTATTTTTAATGTGAAAGATAAAAGAAATAAAGAATGAAGATAATCATGAAAATTATTATTAATGGGGAAGGTGAAAAAATAAAGAAAGAAAAAATAATTATGGATAATAACTAAATAAATTTATATCTATAATAACTATGGGTAGATAGAAGAATTCTCCACATTCAAGTTCAATGTATTTAAAAAATAATTATTTAATAAAATATATATTTTTTAAAGAATGATGGATTACCATTTTGTTATGTAATAAATTAAAACCATTCATTGAATCATTCATTTTACCATCAAATATCTAATACTTTAAACCATTTAAAACCATTTGTTATGTAATAAATTAAAACCATTTTACAATAGTAATATTTTATCATTCATTGAATCAAAACCAAATTATAGTAATATTTTACCATCAAATATCTAATACATTTATTTACTTTCTTACCAGAGTCGAGACGCATTGCTCGTGTACCCAATCAATGGATTACACTTTAAAAACTAACTAAACAATACTCAAATGTTTTTGAGGTTACAAGATAAAATTTAAAATTGTATGTTCTTTAAACTAGAAAAATGTTAAAACCAATACTTGTTTTCTATCACGACAACTCGCTTGATAAGATTCAATGACTACACCATTTGTTACACTCGTAAAATTTCCGACACATAGATGGCCTATTCGCGTTGGTTAAGAGCATTTTAGAAAGTCATACATAGAAAAAGGTCCGGGAAAAGACCGACGAGAAATCTCGCAACCATCGCGGCGGAGCCAGGCGTCATCCCTCCGCGATGGCAACGTGTCACTGAGGGGACCTCCGCGTTGGCTCCGTGACACGTTGGCCTTGTCTAGACTCAAGTATATAAAGCCTCCACTTCGATTTATTTCCATTTAAACCTTAGAAATTTCTAGAAAATCACGAGAGAAGCAGAGAGGAACGAGATTTCTGCAGTAATTTTCGCGATCGATTACGCCACAAACGCGGTCCAAATTCAAATTAACTCTCAAATATCGAGGTATTTAGCAACAGGGAGCATTTCTACGGGTTTAGTTTCGCAAAATTTGGCCGATAAATCGTCGTGCCACTGAGCTGCAAGTGGAATTGCTCCTAAATTAGTGTCCATACTTAGCCTTAAAGTTGAGTATTTCTCCCTTCCGGACTTTCGAGAAAATAGCAAGTTTTGACCGTCTTTCGATAAGCCAAAGTTTGGGCTATAAATATATTGAAAGTGACGTTTTCTTTAAGAATATTGGTATTTAGTTCTAATTGACATATATGTGAATGCAAATAGAGAATAGCTGAGTACTGACCGAGCCTTGTCCGAAAGTCGGATAACCCGAGGTTAAGGTATGTAGCGCTCTTCAAGTAGTTAGTAACTTTAGCCTAGCATAATACAAGAAACTCTCGTAATAGAATTCCTGAGTTGAATATTGAGTTTTGTGCAAGTTCAGACTTGTCTTGCGTTGTTATATCGTATCTGGTCCGAAAGGCAGGTAAAGCAAAAATGCCCAAATGGTGAGTTATCATTTCGTAATTCGCAGCCCAATACAAGCTTAGCAAGCATGTTTTTAGAATAATATGACATATATCTGTAATAAAAGTTAGTAAAGTAAATCGATGTATGTATAGTATCTTGCTACGTATAGCCATACAGTCAGATAGTATCTTGACTATGATTAGCTATGCAGTCGACAAAGATCCCAGAGATTCAAAAGATAAAGAAGATGAGAATTAGTATAATACGTAAAAGAGCTCTCGGGACAAGAAATCAAAATACGATAGTATTTTTCATGAAACATGCTTGCTATATATGTGATTATTGATTGTTGAGACTTGATTGTGTCGTGGGGGCACCTTGAGCGTCCTCGCCGCCCCGGGTTGGTAATCGTGTCGCCCACCGAGCGGGTGGGTTTACGTCACCCAAGGAGTGGCATGCCGCTCCGTAGTAGGACGAAGATGGATGAAGCTTTCCTATATCAGCCGACAAGACATAAAGATGCTTACCCTCGTTGTGCGCATGCGCCTGGGAACAGATTTCTTTATACAGATATTAAGATAGGAGTCCTCCGAACTTAGACACAGTTATTTTATCGGAGGCCATAGCCCGGAGCCGAGACCTGTGGGGCCGGTAGGAGGTGCTCAGTTAGTAGTGAGTGGAGTGACTTATTTTGCTGGTTTTGACCCTAGTAGGGGTATATAGGATTGTTTGATTGGTTGGCACCATCCGCTTATGGGGGTTGGTATTGGTTCTGCTTGCTATATATATATGTATTTATATGTTATATATGAGCTTATTAGATAGCAAAAATGCCACGTCGACAGTATGCTCCCCGCCCTATCACAAAGATGTTAAAAGTATGATCCGCTTATATCAAGCCTACAGATTCAGTTATCTCCTGCTATTCAATATTGCTAGTTATGTTGCTTATATTCGCATGTGTTCGCTTGCTTTGCATACTCCTATGCACTGGTACCGATGCCCGTTGGGGCGCTTCATTACTTGGCCCTGCAGGTATTAATAGACGAGGAGGCGATCCTCGTGATTCCACTCCTGGCCTATAGAGTCAGCCCCTCATCCGAGCTTGATATTCGTAGGTAGTTTATTTTCTTTTGTTGTTTAGTATGGGTAGGCCGGGCCCCGTCTCCACCATTTTATCGCATCATAGAGGCTTGTAGATTGTATATATACATCTCCCCTCGTGGTTAGTTGTGCCTATTGTCTGATATCGCATTTTATTTAGTTGTTTAGCATTCTCGATTGTGTTGGCCATGTGGGGCCATAACTGGATAGTAGTGGTGACCTTGCCGGTCACGTAGTTATACAAGATTCTTTGTTGAGTTACGTATAACTAGACAAAGACAGTGGCCTTGTCGGCCCGCATAGGTTCCCTAAGAGATCTAGGATTCTCAAGCTATAGTCAAGTTTTACATAGTGGCTATAGGTCTTGGGGCTTATCGAGGCCGATTTTGCTGTACCTCGTTATATACCCGTTGCTCTTAAATCCGAGATAGAGCTAGCTGTGCACCGTAGATGTGCTTAGACTCACTAGTTGTGTGTAAATCTGCATCCTACTAGGGCACTGTGTGTCACCATACCCCAAGGCGGGGCGTGACATCATTGTTACTAACAACTAAAAAAGACTATTATTATTTCATTCATCCATTATTTTATTCTACCATGAAGAAGTATTTTAATTTTTCTTGATCATTTATCCGTAAGATATTCTTTCTTTTAATTACCCTTTCTTTGTTCTAATTTTGCAAAAGAGTTATATGCTTTAGTAAGCTAGCTATTACATTTTAGTGATGAATTAGCTTGAGTGAACCCCAAATAGAGATTCATGTGAGAAGAGGTTATGAATATATAGTATCGGTCAATTTTTCTTCTTTTAGCTACTAAAATGTGTACATTCGCAATATTTAAAAAATTCAAAGACTACAAATTTTTTCAACGGTGTTTCCAACTCAAGAATTTGATTCATAGAACTGGCCGTCAAATTATGTATATTCATTGTAGTAGAATCATTCAAATTAAATACAAAAATAAATAGACAAGAAACAAAATTGTAAAGTAAAAAAATTATTGTAAAAAAAATATAAAATTAAAAACAAAATAAATAATGAGGCAGAATGCATATGAAAATCACCCAAATAAAAACTAATGATAAAGATTTTCGAAACTCCTTAAAAAAGATTTTTTAAGAAAGAAAAAGAATAAGAAAAGAGAAGGAATACTAACTTTCATGAAAAGAAGAAAGAAATTAAAAATGACAAACTTTATATTTGCTTGTATGTTAATCTTTGGCCATCCGTGATGATTTCAAGTTATTTGAAGGTTCAAATTTCTTCAAATTTGATAATTAAGTTATGTTCACCGCAAACTTCAAGATTTCTCGAGTCTCTTCCTATTACTCAAGCTTCTCTTTGTGTTGTTTTAGCATATATACAATAGAATTCTAATATAATTTCCTTTCTCTCTCTCTCAACACATAGTTATATTAGGTCTAGAATTAATTCAACATGGGAGAAAATTTCTTTTGTTTGTGGAGGAGTCATGTACTAAATTAGAGAGAAGTTAAAGAGGTGTCCAACTAATTCATAATTATTGACATATTCAATGAAGAATGACTATTCATTTATCATTTAGGGCCGCTTGGTTATAAGTTAGAGTTGGTGTATTAGTAATACATGAATTAGTTATAAGGGAATTTATATTATTTTATGCGTGTGATTAGTAGTACAAGTTTTAGTTAATGTATCAATATGTAGGTATTAGTTATGTAAGTATTAGTTATGTAGGTATTATTTATGTAAGATTTAGTTATGTAGAGATTACAATATATGAATTATTTAATTATTGAATATTTAATTTGTTGTAAACTAATAATATTATTTACAACTAAATAAGTTAAACAAAAATATAAAATTTAGCTGTATAAATTATAATCAAATATTATTATAACGTTATTACAATTATTAAAAAAACAATAATAATACAAAAATTATAAAATACAAATGATAATCAATAATTGAAAAACCACAAAAATAACAATTAAAAACTCAAATCAAAGATTAATTAAATATTTAATTATAAATTTATAATTTAGGATTGAAATTAAATAAACTTTCAATTGAATTGTTATGAACTCACTGCTAATGCTACTGCAATTTGCAAAGAGGACGGCAGCCCATTTGGGGATCAGTTGATCATGCAATTTGCACAACTGAGTACTGCCTTCAGGCTTCAGCGGCTGCTTCCGTCTGCTTGTGTGCTTCAGCAGTTCATTACGGACGGATTACGAAAATAGGAATAGATAAACAGATAGTTTATGTTTTTATCACCTAAAATCTAAAATCTAAATTCTAAAAAGTTTTATTATAATATATTATTAAAAATATTTTTAATTTTTTTAATTTTTTTAATTTTTTTAATTTTTTTATTTTATTCCACGCATAACTAATACCCACATAACTTATTCCATTTTATATCTCGTATAAAAATTTATACTTAGATTTCCTCAAGTTATGTGAGTATTAATTATGTAGAATTACTAAAACACAATCCAAACACCGTATAAAAATTAATACATGAATATTCACCATAAATCATAAATTTCAAAAATTAACTTTTAAAAAATAAAAAATTAAAAAAACTCAAAATTCATAAAAAAAATAAAAAATTGTATAAAAATTAATACATAAATAACTAAATTATTCATGTATTACTTGGGCCTTATCCGTAAAACCAATCGGCTCCTTAATGTATTATTTAAATATATCAATTAGATGAATATAGTCTATATAGAACAAATTTTGCAACTTTTAAAAATTTATTTTTGAACATTCTTGTCTTTAACACCTTCACTAAAAATTAAAAGTTTTAAGTATTAAAAACTACGAATGTTCTCTTTCTTCCTATTTTACTTGTTTTTATATATATAAAACAATTAAAGCTTAATAAGTATTGGAAGATGCTACAATCCTTTATCATGCATTTAATTTTATACCAAAATTATTTATTAATTAAAAAAAACAAGCTCATTTTTAATGAAAGGGTGTTTGCATCCGACTTTTAACTTGGGGGCTTCCCACTTATAATATAACTAGTTTTCAAACACGTGTGCACACGTGTATTTCATATTCATGTAAATATATTAAAATGATCTAAATAATATTAGAATATATATTGTTTTAATCATTTGCAAAGCATCACTTTACCGAAAAATGCTTTAAAATTGTGAATTTGAGAATATTCTTCATTTTTCTTACATGAAAGTCGAACTTGGAACGAAAGAATCATTCTCTTAGTTGCTTCTAGTTATTACGATCTTATATAGCTACACACAATAAATTGAATTGCACTTTTGATTTTTCAATATGTGTTGTTTTATTTATATTATTTTAATAATAAAATTTTATGCAAATAATATCGATCATGTAATTTTTGTAATATGTTAAATATTTAATTTGACAATTTTTCTTATTTTTAATATTTTAATAATATCAATTTACATATGACTATAAGCATTGTCATGACTATGATTGCAATTACTTTACATCTAAAGGTGTTTGCTTTGTCTATAAGATACCGTAGTCTTCTCTCTCTTTTTATTTTTATTAACTGTATACATATCGAGAAGTTGTTTATACAAGAAGTTGTGGAGCAAAATAACATTTCATATAAGTCGTATAGAAAATCGATCAATATAGATTTTTCTTACGATGACTAATATATCATAAGTTATTGCTAATAGTAATAAAAGATTAATGTTAAATTCTCATTCAGACAGGTCTCATCAATAATCCTCGTCATATAAGTTTATCAACTTGATTACATACATGATAATTAGAAAAAGCTAAAGATGCTTCACATTAATTCCATATCATATATCTACAAATTCAACTTACTGTGGACTAACATATACTTACTATCGGTCAATAATCAAGAAATTAAAAAGTGAAAATAGCTAGAAAGGGATGAAAGGTTATCTGGACATCAGTAAAAAGGTCAACAACAAATATACTAAAAAAAACAGCTTCAGATACAAGAGTAAAGGAGATAACATGGCTGGCTGGCCATGCCCCATTCCTATATCCCTCCAAATTAAATACCAAGATAAGAGAATACATCAACCATTTAATTTGATAACTGAAGAATACCAATAGCTTTACAACGTAGGAGGTGAAATGTCAAATGTTAAGTATTACTTTTAATGAAGAATAGTTTTATAATAAAAGCAATTTAAAGCATATGTTAAATGTTAATTACTTTTAACAAAGTAATTTTACTTTTAGATAAGAGGTAATTTGGTCGATTAATATTTGAAGGATATTTTCATAAATAAATTTTCAACTAAAAAGCTTTCCATTTATAGAATAAGTATGATAATACAATGATATGATTGACACAAAATAGCAAATAAGAGACACACAAATGATCTTTTTAAAAAAAAAATGTTTATTAGTTTTCCCACCCTTTTGTTGTCTCCTGTTAGCTTCTCGTAGGGTTCATGAGATCATATAAGTTTTAGTGGATTAGATTAAATGGGACGAGTTAATAAAATAATAAAAATTGAGT